>JAFVLL020025106.1:0-26800 GCA_021397915.2 Tor tambroides | reverse complement strand
CCAAACTGTTGCTATAATATTAGAAGCACACAATTCCCTAGAATATCATTATATGCTTAAACATTAAGATTTATACTCATAGAAATTACTAAAGTCTGATCATAATAAGTTTAAATAGCATTTCAGTAAGTTGGCTTTCTCAAGCCAACTTAATAATATAATATAATAGTGATGTTGTACCTGAACTCGAGCAGCTCGCTGTCAAACCGGACGCTGCTCTGGTGAATCACTTCAAGATTTCCATCAACAGTGACCACTTTCAGCTTAAAAAATAAAAATCAGGACATTATAGTGTGTTTAATACTATCTGTATCAGCTTAATTTACATTTACACCGGTATTTTTGCATTTGTCCACTCACATTTCATTCAGGTTCACATTTTATCATTCCCTGAGAACTGAACATGAGTTTTATATTAATTAAATAAACTGTATGTGTCCAAAAGCCCACACCAATTAATGGCTTTTTTTTCAAATTCCTATTTTTTGAGCACTAATTAATGCATCACAATAGTAAATGGGTCGATACAAAGATTTAACCAAATATTCAAGATTAGAGAAGACCAAAAGTTATTGAAAAGCCAATTGATGCACAATTTCTCACAGAGAGAAAGAATGAAAATAAAATATATTTAACTTTTAATGTGACTTGTTATTAGATCTAACAACAACAACAGCAACAAAAAACACTGGACATTTTTTGGAAGCATGTGAGAAAGATAAACATCTCAAAACTATATTTCTACAATGTTTTTTTGAAGTACCGTGTAAATATAATTGTAAACAAATCAATCAGAATCATGGCATTACCATCACTGTACCATAGCAACACCATAGTACTTTTTGTATTTGTACTTTATCATAAAATTTCTCCAGAACAATATCTCTCACTGATATGAGTATTTATATACCTGTTGCGTGCTGAAATCGAACCCAAGAAAACAAGAATCTGCTCCTTCAGCTTCAGATCACAAACATCCTACTGAATATTATGAATATTCATGAGGACGCTAACGTTAACTTCCTGGAACGTCAGTCATGTGACCTAATTAACAATTCATGAGCCGTAGCAGGATTCGTTCATTCGCCTGCTGACTCCCGCCTACTCACCACCGCCAGCCAATCACGTCAGCGAACTTTATGCAGCGTCATTAATATTCATTATCCAGCGAGCACGTGATATAAACAGAGACCTTCGTACAGTACACTTAAAGGGAATGTGTACCTCCTAAAAAACATGTTTTGTTAAACTTTAATCTGTGACCGCAGTCATGCTAGTTGTTTAATTATTGCCGTGCTTTTTAGAAATATGTATTTTTAAATGTTTTTCAGCACATTTCAGAAACAGGAAGCTGATGGACGTCTGAAACAATTCATGGAAGTTGCATAGAAGTTAAAAATGCACGTGTAAAAACAAAGTTTTGTAAGTGCATGTGTAAAATAAAGCAGCCAAGCGATTTTATTTCAATAAAACAGTATTAAATTGTATTTATGAAAGTGAAATGGACCTGATATTGTGGTCTGTAAATGCATTTCGATTATACTTTCAGCAACCCAAGATTTTATTTATGTAATAACATTCATGTCTGAGTTAATTGCTGCTATTAACACATGACAATATTGCATTGTATTTTAATTTAAACAAACTACAATAATACACTTCAGCTAACATGCAAAAGTTCACCTCACCCATTGCATCAACAATACTGTGCAAACATTCTGACAAATTACATGATGAATGAGTTTAACTGCATTATTTAATTTTTTTAATGTCTTCCTTTTCTCTTATTTCTTGTTATAGTTGTTTTAGCTAGACGTTGCACAACATATTGATATTAAAATATGAATATTGCATGACTGCTCCTTCTTGCCTCTCTCTTTGCAGACTGCAGAACAACATTGACTTGCTCTCTTTTGTTTGCATTTTGATGCAACTCTTGTTGGCAATGCCCATAAAGCACACATGCACATGAGACGAGAGCGCTCAGATGGATAAATCAAGCTGCTTTTATGATTCTACTGCAATAAAAGCACATTTTGCTGGATGTTATCAGGATGTGGCCGTGTTGTTGCTCATATATGACGTTTGCGGACGTTTGGGGAGAGATCAGGAGAGAAGAGGAGGACCAGAGCAGTGTTAGGATGGACATCGAGCTCTTAGAAGAGCAATACAACTCTATCAGAGAGAAACAGAGACGCCAAACTCATGTCGTCTACTTCAAGAAAGGTAAGAAATGTTGTTTGGGTTTGAAAGTGTAGTTCAGGCTTTGGAATTCATCAAACAAACCAGCGAACAGGAAACATTCTCAGCTTCTCTCAAAGTTATGAACTAACATTCTTACAGTAGAGTGTTTGTTCAAAGTTGTATTCAAAAACAGTATTTGTGACCCCGGACCACAAAACCAGTCATACGTGTCATTTTTTTGAAATTGAGATTTATACATCATCTGAAAGCTGAATAAATAAGCTTTCCACTGATGTATGGTTTGTTAGGATCAGACAATATTTGAAAATCTGGAATCTGAGGATGCAAAAAACTCAAAATATTGAGAAAGTCACCTTTAAAGTTGTTCAAATGAAGTTCTTAGCAATGCATATTACTAATCAAAAATTAAGTTTTGATATATTTACGGTAGGAAATTCACTAAATATCTTCATGGAACATGATCTTTACTTAATATCCTAATTATTTTTGGCATAAAAGAAAAATTGATCATTTTGACCCATACAATGTATTTTTGGCTATTGCTACAAATATACCCGTGCTACTTAAGACTGCTTTTGTGCTCCAGGGACACATTTATACATCATTCATGGAATGTCTTTCTCAAACATTTTAATATATTAATTTCAGAAAGTCCATTTAAAAGTAGCCTAACATTTGCTTGCGATGTTTGCAAAATGAAAAAATGTTCCCGTAATGTTTTCTCTAATGTTCACATAACAGTTCAAAGAACAGAAATAGCATTTTTATATTGTTAACAAAACATATTTTTGTTAGCTTGGATTAGATGTTACAAAAACAATGGAAGCTCATGAATAATGCATAAATTAATAATCCTATTGTGAGTTGCATGTTTTGTATTTGATTTTTTTTTTTGCATTTGAATCACTTGAACTTATTGTTAAACACAGCAGAATTAATTTTTTTTCCAAGTCCAATATCACAATTTTTTTTAAAGTTTTTTTTTTTTTTTTTTAATGTCAGTTTCTGTATATGGTTATTATTTGAAATAAAATAAGTTTTGCGTGAAGTCAAAAAGTAGTTTTTATTTTTATATTTTCTGCTTGCATTTTAATTTTAATTAAAGTTTTAGTAATTTTACAATGTTTTTGTGTGTTTTAAAAAAAATAGTTATTTTAGATTTAGTTATTTTAGTACATCAAGATAAACTAAATGAAAATGAGAAATGTTACCTTGGCAACAAGCTGAATGAAAATACGTTTTTTTTTTAAAAATATATATTTTATTAAAAAAAAAATTTAAACACAAAAACATGGCAAAATTACTAAAACTTTAACTAAAATTAAAATGCAAGCAGAAAATATAAAAATAAAAAATAATTCAAAATATAAAATATTAATAAAACTATAATAGCATCACTTTCATACTAAAATACCATGCTACAAATAAAAAGTGAGTATTTCCACTATTATTACCCTGGAACAAATGTAACAAAATTCATAAAGTATAACAAATATCAACATGTGACAACTTGCCCCAGCTTGATATTAATGTAAAATATTCTAGTCCTGAGTTCAACTATACAGTAGCTGACTCTTGTCCTAGTGTTTGTCAGGGTGGTTTTATTGTTATTTATTAAACATTTTTTATCATAACTGAGACAACTAGTCCCAGTCTCCCCTATAAGTCTTTTATAGGCAGGAAACTTTTAACAATGCACTTAATCATGTGATGTTGTTCATCTACAGCACAAAACAATGAAGAGATAAGTGGCAGAAATCTAGTGGACGTGGTTCCCGTGTGTCAGATCAAACGCTCTCCTTCAACAAAAGCTCCAGAAACTCTGTCTGAGTTTGTAGTGGATTCTGAAAGCGGTCTATGGCGCTCACATCTGGACACGCACCGCATGAAACACACGACTGAGCACAGAAATAACAGTGATGCATCTACTGAATCAGAGTCAGAGTCAGAGCGGCTGTCTGAAGACTCAAACCCTGAAGACCAGCATCTGAAGATCAAGACCTGCAGCAGCCTGAGCTCTAGAAAGATCTCAGCTCCAGCGGTTTTGTCGCGTCAGCTGAGTTTCAGGAGTTATCGCTCCACAGGAGACTCCAAATATTACCCTTTCCCTCAGAGGAAAAGCCTCAGGAAATCAGAGACGGCCAGGAGACTGGGCCTCTATGCCTCACTCTAATGAAGAAACATGGCTGAATAACCAGGAAAATGAACAAACGTTCTTCCAGTAACATTAATAGAATGTTATCTGCTATTTAATAACGCTCTCCAAACATTAGCACAAAAATATTATTTAGTTAACAATTTAGTTGGACATTCATTGTTGCTACTTGTTTCAGAGAATTCAAAAAACATTCAAAAGTAACATTCTCATAATGTTTGCAACATGATGAAATGTTTGTGTAACCAAAACATGAAAAAATTGATATTTTGAATATTCAGAAATAACATTTTCATAATGTTACAAAACGTTCTTAGAATTTTTTTTTTCATGCAATACCCAGGCAACAAATTTAGGTTGTAAAAACGTTGTGGGTAGGGATGCACGATATTATCGGACTGATATCGGAATCGGCCGATAATGGCTTTAAATGTAAATATCGGCATCGGCCTGATATGAAAAATTATGCAGATATGTCTTGCCGATAAGAGGAATACATTAACTCACATGTGCTCAGGATGTGCTAGCGATTAGATCAGGTCAGCAGTGTGGCTCATTCTTGAAGCAAAGTTTTGTCTGAATGATGATTAGACTCACTCTTTCGGATCGCTGCATGTGTTTCGGTGTGTGATAGAGTAAACAGTAATAGCACGTGTAGCGGCAGCAGTGACAGCCTCCCCCAGGTCCTAAAGCCCGCTCGGTAACGAGTTTTAATCTGTAGGGGGCGCTGTTGGCCTACTTCTATTTAAATTAAAAGTAAAATAGCCTACACAAATAACATTTAGACAGTGTTTCTGTTTAAATAAGCAGTAATTGATGTCAAAATAATGAGTATGTTTTGATTTAAATTTCAGAAGCTTACATGAAAAAAATAATCACAAACATGACACTTGTAAATTAAATAATTTTATATATACTGATTTATTCATTAATGTGTAATGTTTTATTTTTTAAACAAATCATAAGCTCTAAAAGATTTTCAGAATTTTTAAAACTCTTTTGCTTTAGACCATCTACAAATGTTAAATCTTAAAATAAAATGTTAGGGTTAACAGTGCATCTTCCTGGGGAAAAAATGCAGTGATTGATATATAGTTTATAAACAGTTATTTTCAAAGCTTCAATGTACTGTCAAAAAACCTTCATTATTGTTTATTTAATTCTAACAAATAAGTTCTTGTTAAAAACTAACCAAAATTAAAAATATTTTGCTTATTATTTCTGCACAGGAGAGACTTGGTGTTGTTTCCAAACAAAAGGAAATATATCGGCATTGGTATCGACCAAAGTGAGGTGAAAAATATCGGCATATCGGATATCGGCAAAAATCCAATATCGTGCATCCCTAGTTGTGGGAACATTGTTTTGAAATGTTTCTAAAAAAGTTTTTTCCACGTTATTTAAAGGTTACAAAAACATTTTAACTAATAAGGTTATATGAACATTCCGTAAACATTACTTTAAGATTGTTTTGTTCTAACATTTATATAACATTTTCATAACACTAGCAAAACGTTCTTAGAACATATTTTTTGGCAAAAATCATGCAATATCCAAGTAACAAATTTACGTTATAAAAACGTTGTGGGAACATTGTTTTGAAACGTTTCTAAAACATTCAAAGTTTTCTTGTTGTGACTAGAACTGTATTTAAAGGTTACAAAAACGTTTCTTACAACATTCTACTAACTTTATTTTCACCCAAAATGTAATGTTATTTGAACGTTTATTTTTTAATATTCTAAGAACATTAAAATGTCCAGTTTTCTTGTCATGATTAGAATATGTTGTTTAAAGGTAACAAAAAACATTTCTTGTACAAATAACATCATAAGGACATTCCGAAAATATCATTCTAAGAACATTTTCTCTCAGCATTATGAGAATGTTTTAAATATTAACAATGTTATAAGAACGTTCCCTAAAAATTACTTTAAGAACGTTTTCTTAACTTTATGAGAATGTTTATCAAACACAAATAACATCATAAGGAAGTTCTAGAATGTTGATTGCAGAATGTTTTCTGACAATGTACTGTATTTCAAATATTAATAAGGTTATAAGAATGTTCCATAAATGTTACTTTAAGAATGTTTTGTCCTAACATTTAGTTCCCTGATAGCTGGGAACATTTCATACTCTTTTTTTTAATACACTAGTATTCTGTAGTGACAAAAACAACGGCTGTTTCTTATGGCTTTCTAGCATGGCATTAAACAGATAAGCTGTTGTGTTTGATTATTGATGGTGTTGGTTGATATTCATGCAGAGTGTAAACAAAAGCTCAAGAATGCACTTGAAATCAAATGTATTTTGTTATATATTGATGTGCATTGATTTATGACATTACAGGAGACAATTAATGAAACAAGAGCCACAGGTTGCATTTGCATCATGTAACTAATTGCTCGTTTGCATAGTTTGCACAATCACTAATTGTCAAATCAATATTTGATGTACACTGTACAAAAAGATTTTTTTTGAAGTTGTAAATAAAAGAAGGATGATTGGAGTTGTTTTATAAACAAAATACTATTTCAGTTGTTCAAAATCAACATTTTATGTTTACTTGCTGTTTCTCTATAATTATTAGTGAAATTTACTAGCAATTTCTGAGTAAATATAATGCAAGCACAATCAGTGTAACATGTAACACTGATATTCATATAAATGAAACATTAAAAAATATAAAACAGTAATTATATATATATATATATGATGATTAATTTATAATAATCAAACGAATAAAGTATATTTTAGAGCACAATATAGCCTAGTACACAAGTATACAATATAAAAATATACAAATCTATACACATGAATCATTTTCACTGAAAAAATACATAATACATGCATCTATACATTTAATCACCATAGGTAGAGCGATTTGTTATAATGCTTTTTTTCCTCAGTTGGTCAGAACAAAAGTGGCAGACATGTTACTTGTTCAGATGACTATACATACATTATAAGTGCATTACAAGTGCATCTCAATAAATTAGAATGTCGTGGAAAAGTTAATTTATTTCAGTAATTCAACTCAAATTGTGAAACTCGTGTATTAAATAAATTCAATGCACACAGACTGAAGTAGTTTAAGTCTTTGGTTCTTTTAATTGTGATGATTTAGGCTCACATTTAACAAAAACCTACCAATTCACTATCTCAATAAATTAGAATACTTCATAAGACCAATAAAAAAACATTTTTAGTGAACTGTTGGCCTTCTGGAAAGTATGTTCATTTACTGTATATGTACTCAATACTTGGTAAGGGCTCCTTTTGCTTTAATTACTGCCTCAATTTGGCGTGGCATGGAGGTGATCAGTTTGTGGCACTGCTGAGAGGGTATGGAAGCCCAGGTTTCTTTGACAGTGGCCTTCAGCTCATCTGCATTTTTTGGTCTCTTGTTTCTCATTTTCCACTTGACAATACCCCACAGATTCTCTATGGGGTTCAGGTCTGGTAAGTTTGCTGGCCAGTCAAGCATACCAACACCATGGTCATTTAACCAACTTTTGGTGCTTTTGGCATGTGGGGAGGTGCCAAATCTTACTGGAAAATTAGATCAGCATCTTTAAAAAGCTGGTCAGCAGAAGGAAGCATGAAGTGCTCCAAAATTTCTTGGTAAACGGGTGCAGTGATGTTGGTTTTCAAACAACACAATGACATTGCACCCCAAATCATCACAGTCTGTGGAAACTTAACACTGGACTTCATGCAACTTGGGCTATGTGCTTCTCCACCCTTCCTCCAGACTCTGGACCTTGGTTTCCAAATGAAATACAAAACTTGCTTTAATCTGAAAAGATTACTTTGGACCACTGGGCAGCAGTCCAGTTCTTCTTCTCCTTAGCCCAGGTAAGATGCCTCTGACTGTTTTCTGTGGTTGTCTGTGGTTCAGGAGGCTTAACAAGAGGAATATGACAACTGTAGCCAAATTCCTTGACAGGTCTGTGTGTGCTGGCTCTTGATGCCTCAGTCCATTCCTTGTGAAGCCTCAGTCCATTCTTTGTGAAGTTCACCCAAATTCTTGAATCAATTTTGCTTGACTATCCTCATAAGGCTGCGGTTCTCTCGGTTGGTTGTGCATCTTTTTCTTCCACACTTTTTCCATCCACTCAACTTTCTGTTAACATGGATTGATACAACATTTTTGTGAACAGCCAGCTTCTTTGGCAATGAATGTTTGTGGCTTACCCTCCTTGTGACAGGTGTCAATGATTGTCTTCTGGACAAGATCAGCAGTCTTCCCCATGATTGTGTAGCCTAATGAACCAAACTGAGAGACCATTTTGAAGGTTCAGGAAACCTTTGCAGGTGTTTTGAGTTGATTAGCTGATTGGCATGTCACCATATTCTAATTTGTTGAGATAGTGAATTGGTGGGTTTTTGTTAAATGTGAGCCTAAATCATCACAATTAAAAGACCCAAAGACTTAAACTACTTCAGTCTGTGTGCATTGAATTTATTTAATACACGGGTTTCACAATTTGAACTGAATTACTGAAATAAATGAACTTTTCCATGACATCCTAATTTATTGAGATGCACCTGTATATATATATATATATATATGCCACTTTTGTTCTGAGGGTAAGAGAGGTAAGCCTGGTTATGTACTTGCTCAAAAATTGATTTTGGACCATTTTTAATCAAAAGTTACAGACTGCAGCTTTAAAAAAAAAGGTATATGATTTACCTTGAAACAATGTTCACTCAGAAATTGCTACTAAATTCCACAAATAATCACAAAGAAACAGCAAGTAACACATGAAATTAAACATGAAATTTTGAAGTAGAAAAACTTTTTTTTTTTCTTGTGAAACATGCTCTATAATCATTTTAATTCCCTCAAAAAAAATTAAATAAATTTAAAGTGTAGTGAGATGAGTTATTGCAAAATAAAAAATGAGAATGCACACTTTTAACGTTAACAACGAGTGAATCTTTATTGCATGTTCAACAAATATTATAAACCGGAACATAAGAATCAGAAACAAACGGAAAGAAATGAATGAAATTAGTGTAGAATCACCATCAAACCAAACAAACACGTTCCCTTCAGCAAATATTTAAATAAAGCTAAATCAATCACTCTTTGACATACATCATCAATCAAGTTTCAAATTATTACTCAAATTGCTAACAGATATTATTATTATCATATAAATCTAAGGTTCTTTTCTTTTTTGATCGAGTGTTATTTGAAACAAATAAAATGGCATTATATATTCTTAACTCGTATTCTGGAACACGTTAATGAACGATGAACGGCTCTTTGGAGGCGAAGCGTCACATCTGAACTCTTTTCATCCGGACGATGAGCTCTGTTTCTCCAGACTGGATCTGATCTGCTCCATCAGCTCCTTCTCCTCATCCAGCATCAGATCCAGATAATCTTCCTCATGTCTGGGAATGTCCTCCAGAAGCTCGTTCACCAGCTCCTCGTCCAGACGACTCGAGCCGGACGCTGAACAAACACAAAGACAACTCAAACATCTGCAGCTCTCACTGATCATGATTTCTTTATTTAAAACAAACCATTATTAATCAATAATAAAAATAATAAATGACAAAAATAAATACTAAAAATAATTGTTAATAATATTTATTAATAAATAATAAATAACAAATGAAGACATATATATATATATATATATATATATACACACACACACACACACATACATACATACATACATATATATATATATATATATATATATATATATATATATAATGTAAAAACGTATATTATATATATCATAATATACATTTTTATACATTTTTTAAGTTTGAATTTATTGTATTTTTAATTTTTTTGTTTTTTAGTATTCATCTAATTTGTCCTTTTTTGTGCCTTTTAATATTTTTTAAAATATGTATATTCATTTATTAGAATTATGCATTTATTTATTTATTTTTGTATTAATCTTATTTTTTCCTATTTAAAAAAATAGTTTTTTTTTTTTCTGTTTCTTGATCATATATTGTGTCTGGGTTCTCTTTTTGTATCATATTTATAACAGTTGACATATACTTAAATATATATTTATTTTTTATTATTTTTTTATTAATGTCATTTTTTTACAGTTGTAAAACGTTTTAAGTTTTTTTCCGGTGTTGATCATGTATTGTGTCTGTATATATATATATATTTTTTTTTAATGCTTAAAAAAATCTCTTTTTTTTTTTAAATATCCATATTTTTTAATCTATTTTTTTCTAATGTAAAAATATTTTTTTAACTGAAAATATTATTTTTCTGTGTTGATTGTGTCTGTTTTTTAATTGATGATCTGAGTGGACAGTGGTCTGACCGGTTGAGTCGGAGGAGGTGCTGGGCTCCTCGGAGGAGGAGGATGGAGGTGATGGAGACAGGAGGTCAGGAGGAACCACACCCAGGTTATCCAGCAGCATCTGAGTGGCCTGAGCCAGATCATCTCCCATGAGCCTCAGCGCCGAATCAGCCATGTCCGGCTGAAAGCCCAGCGCCAGCAGCTGCTCAAACACACACAGATTCATCATCATCATCATCATCATCATCAGCTTTATTCATGCATGAACAGCACAGGAACACACCTGATCCAGTTTAGTCTGTCTGTCTGAACTCTGAGCATCAGCACTGTCCAGCAGAACCTGCACAACAACATCACAAACATTATTCAGGATATTTTGCATGACAATTTTTATTTTTTTATTTTATTTTAATTTAATTTTGACAATATTTATTTTTTGTATTCATCTAACTTTATCCTTTTTTTCTGTTTTTAAAAATATGAAAAGATGTATTTTTCTGTTTGTTGACTCTACATTAAAAAAACATGTATATCTATCTATCTATCTATCTATGCATGCAGTTAGATATGCATGTTTTATGTAATAATAAATAATATCATTTTAATAGCTATGCATATTTATTTATTTTTTTAAATTATTTTCTTGAATTCATCTATTTTTTCCTGTTGTAAAAAGTTGTTTTTTTTATCTGAAACATTATATATATATATATATATGTTTGTGGATGCAGTTATATTTGTATATTTACTTTTATTTTTTTAATTAATTGTAATAATTTTTTAATTCTCTTTTTCTGTTGTAAAAAGTTTGTAAAAGCCTGAACACATTTTTTTTTTTCATATATGTTTATATATGTTTGTGGATGCAGTCCATATTTCTTCATTTTTATTAATAATAAATAATGCTATTTTTATATTTCTACATAACACAAATATTCATATTCATTTTTATGAGTTTATGTTGTATTCATCTATTTTATTCTTTTTCAAAATGTTTTTAAAACATTTTAAAAGTCTAAAAAGATGTTCTTTGATCATATTTTGTTTTTTTCTTTTTCATTCAATATAAAATTGAACAAAAAAAACTTTACACAAATTAATGCATTTATATATATTAATAAACCCCTATGATGAATTTATTTTGTATGCATATTGTCTATTGTAAAATGATTTTTAAAATCTGGTTTTTTCTTAATTTTTTAATAGATTTTCTCTTCTCATTCAATATGAAATTAAACAAAAAAACAATTTGTGACCCTGGAGCACAAAAGCAGTCTTAAGTCGCTGGGGTATATTTTTAGCAATAGCCAAAAATACATTGTATGAGTCAAAATTATCCATTTTTCTTTTATGTCAAAAATCATTAGGATATTAAGATCATGTTCCATGAAGATATTTTGTACATTTCTTAACGTAAATATATCAAAACTTAATTTTTGATTAGTAATATGCATTGCTAAGAACTTCATTTGGACAACTTTAAAGGAGATTTTCTCAATATTTTGATTTTTTTGCACTCTCAGATTCCAGATTTTCAAATATTGTCCTAACCTAACAAACCATAAATCAATGGAAAGATGATTTATTCAGCTTTCAGATAAATCTCAATTTACACTTATGACTGGTTTTGTGGTCCTGGGTCACATATATTTTTTATGCATAATATGCATATGTTCATTAATTTCTCCATATTTAATCAATTGTCTGTCTGTTTGTTCTGTTCATTCAGTAAAGTGTTTTAGTGTGTTGTCTGACCCCGTAGGCCTTGTCCACGTCTCCTCTGGTCTGATGGAGGGCTCTGGCGGCGTCTCTCTTACTGAAGCCCAGCTCCACCAGAGTGTTGATGTCCTGCAGACGGCGCCTCCTCTTCTCCCGCTCGCGCTCCTTCAGCTCCTTCTTCTCCTGATGAGACAGCAGCTCATGTTTAACTCACACAAGGAAAGGCTGTGCTGTTTGATGAATATGTTTGTGCTGCAGCACCTTCTTCCTCTGTGAGATGAGCCGCTCGGCCTCCTCCACGTCTCCTCGACAGGCTCTCAGTCCCAGACGCGCCTCCTGCTCCGAGAAACCCAGAGCCATCAGCTGGAGCATCTTCTCAGGGTCCAGACACAGCTGACCATACAGCTCCTCCACCTGACCAACCCATCAAATCAAATGAGTCATCTCTAGAAGAATCAAACGAGGCATATTCTAGAAGAATCAAATGAGTCGTATGCAATAAGAATCAAATAAGTCATATCTGGAAGAATCAAACGAGTCATATTCTAGAAGAATCAAACTAGTCATATTCTAGAAGGAGGAAACGAGTCATATTCTAGAAGAATCAAATGAGTCATAAGAATCAAACGAGTCATATCTGGAAGAATCAAACGAGTCATATTCTAGAAGAAGGAAACGAGTCATATTCTAGAAGAATCAAATGAGTCATATGCAATAAGAATCAAATGAGTCATATCTGGAAGAATCAAACGAGTCATATTCTAGAAGAATCAAACAAGTCATATTCTAGAAGAATCAAACTAGTCATATTCTAGAAGGAGGAAACGAGTCATATTCTAGAAGAATCAAATGAGTCATAAGAATCAAACGAGTCATACCTGGAAGAATCAAACGAGTCATATTCTAGAAGAATCAAACGAGTCATATTCTAGAAGAACAAAACAAGTCATATTCTGGAAGAATCAAACAAGTCACATTCTAGAGGAAGGAAACAAGTCATATTCTAGAAGAATCATACAAGTCATGTCTAGAATAATCATACAAGTCATATGCAATAAGAATCAAACGAGTCATATGCAATAAGAATCAAATAATCATATTCTAGAGAACAGACGAATGAATCCGTATGCTATAAGAATCAAACGAGTCATATTCTAGAAGAATCAAATGAGTCATATGCAATAAGAATCAAATAAGTCATATTCTAGAGAACAATAAAATGAATCAATATACTATAAGAATCAAACTAGTCCTATTCTAGAAGGAAATAAGTCAATCAAATGAATCAATATGCTATAAGAATCAAACGAGTCATATGCTAAGAATCAAATAAGCCATATTCTAGAGAACAATCAAACGAATCAATATGGTATAAGAATCAAACGAGTCATATGATATAAGAATCAAATAAGCCATATTCTAGAGAACAATCAAATGAATCAATATGGTATAAGAATCAAACGAGTCATATGCTAAGAATCAAATAAGCCATATTCTAGAGAACAATCAAATGAATCAATATGGTATAAGAATCAAACGAGTCATATGATATAAGAATCAAATAAGCCATATTCTAGAGAACAATCAAATGAATCAATATGCTATAAGAATCAAACGAGTCATATGATATAAGAATCAAATAAGCCATATTCTAGAGAACAATCAAATGAATCAATATGCTATAAGAATCAAACTAGTCCTATTCTAGAAGAAGGAAATGAGTCAATAAAATGAATCAATATGCTATAAGAATCAAACGAGTCATATGCTATAAGAATGAAATAAGTCATATTCTAGAGAACAATCAAATGAATCAATATGCTATAAGAATCAAGCAAATCATATTCTATAAAAATTCAATGAGTCGTATTATATAAGTATCAAATGAGAATCAAACAAGTCACACTCTAAGAATGTAAAGAGGTGTATTTGATAAGTATTAAAAGAGACGATCTATAAGAATCAAACGAGTCATATTCTATAAGAATCAAACGAGTCATATTCTATAAGAATCAAACGAGTCATATGCTATAAGAATCAAATGGGTCATATGCTATAAGAATCAAATGGGTCATATGCTATAAGAATCAAATGGGTCATATGCTATAAGAATCAAATAAGTTATATTCTAGAGAACAATCAAATGAATCAATATGCTATAAGAATCAAATGAGTCATATTCTATAACAATCAAACAAGTCACATTCTAAAAACGTAAAGAACTGTATTTGATAAGTATTATTTGATAAGTATTAAATGGGGCAATCTATAAGAATCAAACAAGAGTCATATTCTATGAATCAAACAAGTTGTATTATATAAATATGAAATGATGTATATACTATAAGAATGAAACAAGTCATATTCTAAGAAACAAGTTATATTTAATACTTCTGAAGCATTTTTTTTTTCACCTGAAATGTCTTTCTGTTGTTTAGAAGTAAACCATTTTTGTAGCTTTACCTGTAAGAGCACTATGGACAATTAAATGTATTTAAAATAATGCTGCAATGCAAAAAAACTTTCTAAAAATACCTTAATTTTCTTTATGAAAAAAGTATTTTTCATTTTATATTTATTGGATTTTAAAATATATGTATTTATTTACTGGTTAGATTTTTAAATGTATTTATTTAGTTATTTTACTTAAAAAATAGCTCATCTTATAAAAATGTAAAATTTATTTTTATTTTATATCCATTTTTTATTTATTGGATTTTGAAAAACATGTATTTATTTTTTATTTGATATCTATTGTTTATTTAATAATTGATTTTTAAAATATTTATTTATTTTATATTTTATTCTTTAGAATTCAAGAATTGTTACTACACCCTTATGATTTCTGTATAAACAATTCAATATATTAAATTTTCATGAAAATAAAGTTGCAATGCAATGCAAAAAAAATATTAAAAATTAATGGTTCGCATAACAGCTTTTCAAAATTTTCTTTTCTGAAAATATACTTTAATTTTTATATCTTTTTTATTTACTAAAAAAACTATTTGATGATTTTTTATTTTATATCTATTTTTTAATAATTAGATTTTTATTAGCATTAATGTGTCATACACATGATGTTACTTGATTTCATGAACAAATGTGTTGGGCAAACGATTCAAAGTACTAGCAGTTGATAAAGTAGCAGTAAATAAACACAGTAAGAGAGACAGAATAATTAAAAATGTTATCATCTACGTTTCTCAGCTTGTTTAACGCTTGTTTCTTCTTGCCATCATGGTAGGCCAGCAGACTCTGAAGCAGATAGAGCCTCAGAAACAGCACATCTTCTCCTCCAGTGTGACCCTGAGAGCCAGAAACACATGACATATGCTGTAAACACATGCATTTTTGATGTGAATCTCAGTGTTCAGACGCTCATGGTGTTGGTTAGACCTTGATCTGCCGCAGACGGCTCTGCTGCTCTCCATAGCATCTCTTGAAGCACTCTTCAGCTCGTTCCAAACGCTGTCTGGCATCATTCAGACATTCGAGATGCTGCAGAGCCTGATAACACCAAACCACATCCAGCTGCAGAACCGCGTAATTATCCACCATGTTCAGCAGCGCCGAGTTACACTTACTGCACAACACACACATTAAGAGATGCATTCAAGATAATGATCACCGCACAACACTCCACGAGTCTTAAACAAATCATAATCCATAAGCAAACAAGTCTTATTCAATAAGAATCACATGCATCATGTTCCAGGGGCGTAGCCATCATTTCAGAAGTGAGGGGGACAGAAATGTAATATATATATATATATATATATATATATATATATGTTTTTTTTAAAATAAGTCTCTTCTGCTCACCAAGCCTGCATTTATTTCATCCAAAATACAGTTTTACTATGTACAACTGCTTTCTATTTGAATATATTGGAAAATGTAATTGATTGCTGTGATCAAAGCTGAATATTCAGCATCATTACTCCAGGCTTCAGAGTCACATGATCCTTCAGAAATCATTCTAATATGCTGATGTGCTGCTCAAGAAACCTTTTTTAATTATTATTATTATTATTTAAAACAGTTGAGTAATTTTTTTCAGGATTCTTTGATGAATAGAAAGATCCAAAAATCAGCATTTATCTGAAAAACTTTTGTAACATTATACACTATACCATTCAAAAGTGTGGAGTCAGTATTATTATTATTATTTTATTTTATTTATTTTGGAAAATAAATGATAGAAATTAATAGTTTTATTTAGCAAGGATGGTTTAAATTGATCAAAAGTGTTGATAAAGGCATTTATAATGTTTCAAGGGATTTCTGTTTCAGATAAATGCTGTTCTTCTGAACTTTCTATTCATCAAAGAAACCTGGAAAAAATTCTGCTCAGCTGTCTTCAACATCATCATTTTTTTGTTTGTTTGTTTGTTTGTTTTTTTTAGCAGCAAATCAGAATATTAAAATGATTTCAGAAAGATCGTGTGACTGGAGTAATTTGCATTTTAAAATATATTCAAATGGAAAACAGTTATTTTAAATAGTGAAAATATTTCAAAATTGTACTGTTTTGCTGTAGGCCTACTTTGGATCAAATAAATCCAGGCTTTCTGAGCAGAAGAGACTTCTTTAAAAAACATTAAAAATCTTAATGTTCAAAAACTTTTGACTGGTATGTATAGGCAACTTTAATTTGTCTCTTTTTCTAGCTTTTAATTGGCTTAGAAATCTGATACACTGCTGGACAATAACCAATAATAATGATTTGTTTATATAATACAAATACTTTTTTTTATCCCATGAGGCAGAATAGTTTCTATACTGTAATGAATGCTATGTCAATTAGCCCTGCATTGTTCATATACTTTATTTATTACCTGGAGATGACTTGAAAATAGACCACATATCGTGCAATAGCAGTTCTAAACTCGCCGTTTTTTTTTGTTTTTGTTTTTTTTCTGTGAAAACTGTTTTCATCCATTTCATATATTAGGAATTTCATGGTGCAACTTTCTGCGCGAGAGCGCCCTCCGGCTTCGAGTATGAATTTATTCTGCATATAATGAGCGTTTAGCGCTCCGTGATGTTTGTTCATCTCGCCTTACTCTGGGTCCGAATAAAACATCAGGTCATGCAACAGACTATCCTGTCTCTTTGAATTTAAATCTATATTTATTCACACCGGCTCTTGAAAACCTTTATGCCAGCACACTTGCCCGAAAAAGTGCGGGGGACGAATTTATGTGATATTAAAAGTGGGGGGGACACGTCCCCCGCGTCCCCCGCGTAATCTACGCCCCTGTCATGTTCTAAGCATCAAAGGCATTGTATTCTAGTGAGTCATATTCTAAGAATCAAACAAGCTGTATTCTGCAAGAACAAAACAAGCCACATTCTACAAGAATCAAAGGTGTTGCGGTCTATAAGATTTAAATGAGTCGTATTCTTTAAGAATCAAATGAGTCATATTCTAAGAATCAAACTAGTTGTGTTCTAAAAGAATCAAACACACCATATTCTACAAGAATCAAAGGTGTTGCATTCTATAAGAATCAAATGAGTCATATTCTAAGAATCAAACACACCATATTCTACAAGAATCAAAGGCGTTGCATTCTATAAGAATCAAATGAGTCATATGCTAAGAATCAAACAAGTTGAATTCTAAAAGAATCAAACACATCATATTCTACAAGAATCAAAGGTGTTGCATTCTATAAGAATCAAATGAGTCATATTCTAAGAATCAAACTAGTTGTGCTCTATGAGAATCAAAGGAATATTCTAGGAATCAAATGACTTTTTTTAAAAGAATCAAATGCATTGTATACTATAAGAATCAAAGGCATTTTATTCCGTAAGATGTAAATGAGTCATATTCTATGAGTTTTATTCTACAAGAATCAAAGGCATTGCATTCTACAAGATTAAAATGAGTCAAGAATCAAATGAGTCATATTCTATAAGAATACAATTACAAAACTATAAAGCAGCTCAAACAATGTTCTGTCATTATTCAACGCAATTTGGTTCAATTCAGTTCAATAACGGTGTTGATGTTTCAAAGTTCTTCAATTACGCAACAGACTCGAATCAGCTATAAAGCAGCTCTTCAGAAGACAGTGCTGATGTCACTGTAATATCTGCATACTGAACTGTAATTGGTCATTTTTCATGCATTTATTTACATACTGATTGCATTATGATGGCTCATTGTGTTTTTGCATATACACAGCTGTTTATACTCTGCAAAAACAGTGTTTTGTTCTGTTGACGACAGACTGAAACCTGAGCTAGGACGGTCATGACTGATTCTAAGGTTTGATTCTTTTATCCTGCATGTTTGTCGTACTTGAACTGTTCGTCGGCCTGCAGCAGGTGAGAAAGAGCAGCGCCGTGGTTCCTCTTCTTCATCAGAGCTCGACCTTTCTCATGGAAACCCATCGCCAGGATCAGAGCCTGATGCATTACAGAGATCAGACATTAATGCAAGCAAACACAAACTAAAAATCTTCTGCTAAAGCTATGCTTTAAAAGTTCAAATCATTACACCAATTCATAAGGAGATACTGTATGCATACTAAGGAATTCATCTTATCTCTGTGAGATTCAGAAGCCTGGATGACACATTTATATGAAAAACCTTGAGGACATGAACTGATCACAGTCAGAATCAGAATCAGAATCAGAGAGAGGTTTATTACCAAGTATGCTTGCGCATACTAGGAATTTGTTTTAGTGTCACAAGCTTGTTTTAGTGTCACAAATAGCAACACACAGACAATAAAAATAAAATGAGAATAAAAAAATATACATATAAATATAATTAGACAAAATTAGAAAAATATAATATGCATATGCAAATATAATTAGACAAACAAATATCAAAATAATTGAAAAAAAATAAATAAAATAAATAGTATGTACAGTTAAAATCAAAATACTGAGAAAATCTCCTTTAAAGTTGTCCAAATGAAGTTCTTAGCAATGCATATTACTAATCAAAAATGAAGTTTTGATATATTTACGGTAGGACATTTACTAAATATCTTCATGGAACATGATCTTAATATCCTAATGATTTTTGGCATAAAAGAAAAATGGATAATTTTGAGCCATACAATGTATTTTTGGCTATTGCTACAAATATACCTGTGCTACTGAAGACTGCTTTTGTGCTCCAGGGTCACAAATAGGGTTATTGCTCATTTTGATTGCACAATCAGGGGGAGAAACTGTTCTTGTGTTTTTCTCACCTTCCTCTCGCTGTCGGGGATCTGCAGTGGATTCCCTTTCTGATCTGCGATCTCTAAGAACGGAGTGGTGGCCGGATCTTCACTTCCATCTGATGGAGACAGAAATAGAAATGATAAAAAGATATAATACATATATGTGACTCCAAACATTTTTGTAGGATCAGTCCTATCAAGATTTCACAAAATGATGATCAAAATGACTAATTTTGAGGAATTTTATATAAAATTTGGGACATTATTTTTAGAATTCAGACACCAGATATAACATATTAGGTATGACACTAGATGTACAATAGTAAACATAAATACTTTGTGTATTACAAAAGTCTGACACAACTTTTAATTATTTTTTTTTTTTCTGTTTTTGATGTTGGTAATATTAAAGAAGGAGGAAAAAATACGAACAGAAGAAAATTACAAGGAAAAAGATCAAAATGAAATAAAGCGTGGAGGTAGGTTTAGCACTCAGGTTCACAAACACTACAGAAGTTGAATAATCAAACGTAAAATAATACTCTGTCTTTACTGTATTATACTAATCTTTATTAAAGTTGCAAAAGTGAGTCAGTCAAGAGCAGAGAGTAATTTTCTCTTTTCTTTTGTTGTCTGATTACCATTAACGACAAAGACAATAGTAGGTATATTAGGCTGCTGTCACCTTAAGATCTAATGCGCAAATCCAATTGATATTTTTATGCAAATACTGGGCATTCTGACATTATTGTGATTGCATTTGATCATTCAAGAGCGTGATAAGCGGCTTTCTGTGTGCGTGCGTTTGTTTCACGGCTTATTGCGCTTAATAATTCTTTTTCACATCAAGCATGCTCCGTGCTTTATTTTTTCATTCACGCATGTTTCTTTATCAGACTAACAGGTCAATAACTTCAAGTACTTGATTCAAGTAAATGATTAAAACTAAGTGTACACATTTTCTGAACAGCACTTATTGTAGGATTGATGAATTATACAGGATTGTGAAAAAAAAGTGATTTATTGATTTTGCGTAGTGTTATATGATCACAGAATTGTTGAAAGTGGAAGTAACACTTTATTTTAAAGTGTCCATAATACAGAGTAATTACCTAGTTAAGTACTTAGTAGTAGCCGTTATACTTACACGAAATAAAATGTACTTACCATGGAACTAAGTTATAGAACAGCCTGTAATTACAGTTTGTAATTATGTAGATGTAATGGGCAGCTACTGTTACACAATCTTTTGGTTACATAAGTAGCTGTGTAACAGACTCGGTCTGTTACACATGTGTAACAGTAGCTGCCTATTACATCTATATAACTACAAACTGTAATTACAGGCTGTTCCATAACTTAGTTACATGGTAAGTACATTTTATTTCATATAAGAACAATGGCTACTACTAAGTACTTAACTAGGTAATTACTCTGTATTATGGACACTTTAAAATAAAGTGTAAAAATGTACTTACCATGTAACTAAGTTATGGAACAGCCCATAATTACAGTTTGTAATTATGTAGATGTAATAGGCAGCTACTGTTACACATATGTAACAGATCGAGTCTGTTACACAGCTACTAGTACACTTAAGTACAATCTTGTTACACTTTAAGTAGTTTATATCTGTGTACTTATTTATAATTACGTTGTATAAAGTCTGCGATATATATGTAACAATCTTTTGGTTACATAAGTAGCTGTGTAACAGACTCGGTCTGTTACATATGTGTAACAGTAGCTGCCTATTACATCTACATAATTACAGGCTGTTCCATAACTTAGTTACATGGTAAGTACATTTTATTTCATATAAGAACAACGGCTACTACTAAGTACTTAACTAGGTAATTACTCTGTATTATGGACACTTTAAAATAAAGTGTAAAAATGTACTTACCATGTAACTAAGTTATGGAACAGCCCATAATTACAGTTTGTAGTTATGTAGATGTAATAGGCAGCTACTGTTACACATATGTAACAGACCGAGTCTGTTACACAGCTACTAGTACACTTAAGTACAATCTTGTTACACTTTAAGTAGTTTATATCTGTGTACTTATTTATAATTACGTTGTATAAAGTCTGCGATATATATGTAACAATCTTTTGGTTACATAAGTAGCTGTGTAACAGACTTGGTCTGTTACATATGTGTAACAGTAGCTGCCTATTACATCTACATAATTACAAACTGTTCCATAACTTAGTTACATGGTAAGTACATTTTGTTTCATATAAGTACAACGGCTACTACTAAGTACTTAACTAGGTACTTACTCTGTATTATGACACCTTAAAATAAAGTGTTACCAAAGTGGAAGGACTGTAATAGGTCTTGTGACTGTATATTGAAGGTTCACCTCTCTCTGACAGGATCTGGAAACCCTTCTGCGTTCTCTGCAATCCTTCATCATGCTGGCGCTTCTTCTCCTCTTCCTCCCGCATCTCATTCTTCGCCTCCTCCGAGGACACGAGCAGCACCATGATCTTACTGTTGTTCTTCACGTTCTGTTCATCCAGCCTCTTCCCTTAAACAAACACAGATCATGTTACAACATGCAGTAACTAATACAGCTATGAATAAATGTTCAAACAGAAACATCAGGCATTTACCTGGTGACAGTTTTTTTCCCGACAAAATCAGATTAAAGTGTGTGAATCCATACTCCTCACTGATCCTTTAAAGCAGAATAAGCTTAGAAAATTATTTAAATGAGTTAAATCAGAAATGTATAGAAGCACATTTCTGCCATGGAATAAATATAAAAACTCAAGACTTTGTTTCGTGCAATTCTGAGAAAAAAAAAAAAAGTCAGAATTGTGAAATAAACACAGAATTCTGATTTTTTTTCTCGCAATTCTGAGCTCATATCTTTATATTCTGACTTATTTTTGCCGAAATTTCCACATTAAAAAATACTATAGTAATTTAAAGTAAATACTTTAGTGTTTTTGAACCATATATTAGTAAACTGTATATATATTATAATTTTTACAACAGTTTCTTAATGAATGCTACAGCATATTGTAGTATTAACTATAGTGAACTGATAAACTGTAATAAATACTGTAGTATACTTGAGTTTTTACTACAGTAAACTAATATACCCTATAGTTGTAGAAAACTTAGTACAGTACTGGATAAAGTAATTTGTTTATATTACTATACTTGTTATATTAACTATTACCTTAACTATGGAATTACCACAACAAATTAATTCAAGTACTTTACTATAGTATGGTTCAAAAACACTATAGTATTTAAATTACTATAATATTTTTTCATGTGGGTTGCAAGAAAAAAAATCAGAATTGTGAGATATATACTCCGAATTAAAGAGAAAATGTCAAAACTGTGAGATAAAAAGTTGCATTTAACTTTTTTTTATTTTCTATTCTATTCTATAGAAATGAGCTTCAGTCCAGTTTGACACTTACTGTTTCTTCAGCTCTTGTGTGCTGATGTCCAGTTTGGTTTTTAAATGAACTTTCCTTTTCTTAATCTTAAAAAAATAATAAAACAACAACAAATCATGGGTTAAATTATTGAACACTCTGTGTAAAGTTAAATACTCTGAATGCATGAGTACTTCTGCTGTTTTGGGCAGATGGAGCTCCAGAGAGGCCACTGCCGTCTCTTTAAACTGTTTATTCCCTTCATCCTTCCGGCTGGTGTCTGCTCTGATGCTCTCCAGAGTCGATATCACCTCCTCCAGAGTAAACTCAGTGGCTGTGACATATTTCTGAGCCAGTTCCTGAACAGATGAAGTAAAATAAACATGTTAACGGCCAGTTATGTAATTTAATTACAAAACAAGGTCACACTTTATTTGAAGGAGTCCTTGTTACAGTGTAACTATACATGTAAGTACAGAGTAATATTAATTAACTACATGTACTTACTATATGTGACCCTGGAGCACAAAAGCAGTCTTAAGTCGCTGGGGTATATTTGTAGCAATAGCCAACAATACATTGTATGGGTCAAAATTATCAATTTTTCTTTTATGCCAAAAATCATTAGGATATTAAGTAAAGATCATGTTCCATGAAGATATTTTGTAAGTTTCTTACTGTAACTATATCAAAACTTCATTTTTGATTAGTAATATGCATTGCTAAGAACTTCATTTGAACAACTTTAAAGCTGATTTTCTCAATATTTAGATTTTTTTGCACCCTCAGATTCCAGATTTTCAAATATTGTCCTATCCTAACAAACCATACACCAATGGAAAGCTTAGTTATTCAGCTTTCAGATGATGTATAAATCTCAACTTTGAAAAATTGACACTTAAGACTGATTTTGTGGTCCAGGGTCATATATGGTTAGAGTTAGGATTAGAGTTTGGCTTAGGGTTACTTGCATGTAATTATGCATAATTTAATGTTATTATAATAGTAAGTACATGTAACGCGTAACAAGGGCACTTTAAAATAAAGTGTTACCCCTCTAAAAATAAGTAAATAATTGTAATCAGTTACAGTTATTTAGAAAAAATGCACTATAATTAAATTAAATTACAGCTCTAAAATATGAGACACCAATGTTTCAGGAGTTTAGGACACATGCTTATTCGATTTGGGTTTATGTTTATGTATTATTTAAGATGAACTGTTTTTAACTCCATTGTTAGATGCTAGTGTTTCCTATGCAAATATCTGATTCTCATAGTTATTAAACTATTTGTTGTTATGGTTTTAAATCTGTATTTAACCTCAGATTAATCTTAAGAGGTGCTAAAGCCTGATTGTGTGGTGGCTGTGCTTTAAAATTAAATTATTATAATCTTAATTTAAGGGATAAAGGATTTGGAAAGTGACAGTAATCAGTGTTGAGCACTTAACCCTGCATGGTTTAAATGTTTCAAAATGATTAACAGGATGATTATATAATTGGAGATACATTTCATAAAGTTAAGAATAAAAAAAACTGTTCACTAACAGAAATTCTTTCCAGTATCTTATTGAAAACATTTTAAATTTTAATAATTCAGTGCTTGCCCAACAAAAATGACTTCCTTTTTTCACTTTTTAATGAAAAAACATGTCTTTATGGTATTGTTTGTCAACTCTGTTACGGATAAATTAGGCAATGTATAGAAATAACAATAAATCATAACAGGAAAATTGTTCTTGTTTCATTAGACAAACAGTCCTTACATTCCCACACTCGAAACTGATAATATTTCACTTATGCATACCTTAAAAATAAAAATAAAAACCTATGTCTTCACAGGAATGTCCACTTGGAGGAAGTATTTTTCATCTGAAAATGTATTATATACAATACCCAGTAAAAAAAATAAAAGTTGTTGAAATATTACAAGGATGCAACAATATCTAAGTATTTTTAATGAGATTTTAAACAACAATTTTATTGTTTTTTGTGAAAATAGTTCATAAACAGAGTTGACTCTTTAAGTAACAGAACTGTAAAGTAACAGAATTGACAGAATTATCCAGTGGACTGTCAGTTCTGTTACTCTATTGTCAGCATTGTTACTCTACCTTGGTAACAGAGTTTGACGGTAACAGGATTGACAATTTTATTTTATTTTTGCCGAAAACTCCACTTGCTAGTATAAATGTTAAGAGCACATGAAACTAATGATTAAAAGACCTTTAAATAACCCAATGTGTGATCAGTAATAAATTCTGTTTTCCTTTTGATATTGTGGTAACAGAGTTGACGTTCTACAAAATAACTCTTGGTGTAAGCACTTTTTAGATTAAAATATTTTCTCAGAGAGAGCGCACATATTTTTCAGTGCTTCGGATCTTATCAGTGAGGGAAAGTGACATCATTTCCTGTATCTTATACAGTTGTGAGAGATAATTCCAGTAATTTAAAGGAAAAATATAGTACAGTAACAGAGTTGACACGAGATTTATGGACACGCATTTTTATAAGAAAAAAGTAAATTGTAAAAAAATTGAATGTTGTAGAATTAAGTAAATTACTATTTAGGGCTTTTATAAATAAAATGAATGAAATGTTACCAAAAGAATATTTTTATTATACAATGATACATGATGGAATAAAATACACTGACTAAATCGGACAACAAGAAATCGCGATCTAAGACACTTTTTAAATAAATTATTATGCACTGTAACATCTTTTAATTCATAACAATGAGTAACAAATTATTAAAATATATCCATTCGAAAAAAAGCTGAAAAAAATAATGAACACCAAATGTACCTGCAATTATAGAATCACCCAAAACATTAGACATTTAGAAAAGTAATCAGGTGTAATCAGGTACATTATTTTAATACACTAATTGAAATAGTTACACTAAAGTTTCTTATTACATTTTAACTAGGGTAAATCTGTAACCTATTATTAGATTTCCAAAGTAACCAGCAGCAGCAGCAGAGGTGTAGGTGCTATATCATTCACTAACCTGGATCTTCTGCTGGTCAGAAATGAAGGGCTCCATCCACAGACGAACATTATCCTGCCTGAGCAGAGAGATCAGCACTGACTGCATGTGCTTCTCCTCCATCTCTAAACAGCTCCAGAGATCATCTGAAGCAGAAAGCGAAACCCTTCCGCTCTTCAGTGGAAATCCCCTGGAAATCCCGCAGCTACTACTATCATAACAGCCCGACACATTTCGACGGGTTATCATATATTAGACTTTTCTATATGCATGTGTATGTGTTAAACTTATATGGTGTGAGTAAATGTATTGTTAAAGGTTGAGAACGTCTCACCGATTCTGCGCTGCGAACACGTGTTGTTATTGTTTTCTTCCTGATTCGCGGTCACTTCCGGTCGTCACACGTCATGTTTTTTTTGTTTGTTTGTTTTTTTTTTGTGCTTTTAGCACCTCCTACTGGACTGGTGATTACATATTTCATGTTATACACATAAATATATATTTTTAAAATAGTATATGTATAAAAATATGAGATTTGTATTTTTATATATTCCCTAGAATTCACGTGACTAATTTGACTAAATTCATATATGTGACCCTTGACCACAAAACCAGTCATAAGGGTCAATTTTTTTGAAAATGGGATTTATATACATCATCTGAAAGCTGAATAATAAGCTTTCCATTGATGTGTGTGGTTTGTTAGGATTATAGGACAATATTTGGCTGAAAATCTGGAATCTGAGAGTGCAAAAAAATCTAAATATTGAGAAAATCTCCTTTAAAGTTGTTCAAATGAAGTTCTTAGCAATGCATATTACT
>JAFVLL020025105.1:0-14978 GCA_021397915.2 Tor tambroides | reverse complement strand
TGTCTTGTTTTTGCCTTGCCTGTGTTTTGGACTCTGGACTGTTCTCTTGTTTTATGCTTGTTTGCCGCCTGCCTTGACCATCGCCTGTGTTTTGGATACTCTTTTGCCTTGCCCTGGATATTGTTGTTTGCTGGTGTTCGACCCTGCCTGCCTTGACCACGATCTGTAAAATAAAGCTTGCAATTGGATCTTATCCCTGTTGTCACGCTCCAGTCCTTTTTACAGAAGACTTCGCCTACCACAGATCCAGCAGCTTTTTCAAACACCAGACCAACCATGGATCCAGTATCTCGCCTCATTCACCTTCGTCAAGGTAATCGTTGTATTGAGGATTATGTTATGGACTTTTGTGAATTATGTCACGTAGTGGACTTTAATGATGTGGCACTCAAAGACATTTTTCGTTTTGGCTTAAAACAAGAAATTTCACGTTTAATGCCATATCAGACCCCTCACTGGACACTTGAACAATATATTGACTTTGCTTTGCGGATGAGTGGCTCTGCATTTACTGTGGGGATTGCTGATGAGGAACCCTGCTATCCTCCAGTATCTGCCACACCAGAGTATTTGCACGTCATGTCTGGAGTGGTTCACAAGATGGCTGCCATTCCAGAACCTGTTCACAAAATGGCCGCCTTACCAGAGTCTGCACCTGTCATGGCAGCCTTACCAGAGTCTGCACCTGTCATGGCAGCCGTTCTAGAGTCTCATCACGTCTCAGCTGATCTTCCAGCATCTCATCATCACATGGCCACCATTCCAGAGACTGCTCATGCCACGCCTGCCAAGCCAGAGTCTGCGGGGCCTGCTCACGCCACTCCTGCCAAGCCAGAGTCTGTGGGGCCTGCTCACGCCACGCCTGATTCCCCGGCCAAGATGGCCGCCACGCCTGAGCCTCATCGCAAGATGGCTGCCACGCCTGATTCCCCGGCCAAGATGGCCGCCACGCCTGATTCCCCGGCCAAGATGGCCGCCATGCTTGAGCCTTGCCACGCCACGGCCATCACGTCAGAGCCTCGTCACGCCACGGCTGTCACCAAAATTTCCCCAAAGGATTTTTTTTTGGGGGGGGCCCAAGCTCCGCATCCTGCGGGGGGGCCCAAGCTCCGCATCCATGCGGAGCTTGGGCCAGGACTGATTGCCAGTGTGATAGACCCACCACTGATGTCAGTGCGAGCAGCTGGCATCCCCAGGGCCTCAGTGCTGGCTATCACAGAGGCTGTTCCCCTGACCTCAGTGCTTCCTATTATGGCGGTCGCCATTTTGAGCGTGTGGGCTGCACACTGCACTCCTGAGGCCTCTCCTGTCCACGAGTCTGCTCCTAAGGCCTCTTCTGTCCATGTATCCACTCCAGTGCCTCCAGAGGTGGCGGCTTCTGCTGCGGAACCTCCAGAGGAGGCGGCGTCCACTGCAGAACCACCAGAGGTGGCGGCTTCCGCTGCAGAACCTCCCGAGGTGGTGGCGCCCACTTATGAACTCACGGTCTGTCCTGTCACGGCCACAGAGGCCGTTCCTGAACTCACGGTCTGTCCTGTCACGGCCACGGAGGCCGTTCCTGAACTCACGGTCTGTCCTGTCACGGCCACGGAGGCCGTTCCTGAACTCACGGTCTGTCCTGTCACGGCCACGGAGGTCGTTCATGAACTCACTGCCTGTCCTGTCATGGCCACTGAGGCCCCTGCTCTGCCTGCCCCGCCGTGGCCCCCTGCTCTGCCTGCCCCGCCGTGGCCCCCTGCTCTGCCTGCCCCGCCATGGCCCCCTGCTCTGCCTGCCCCACCGTGGCCCCCTGCTCTGCCTGCTCTGCCATGGCTCCCTGCTCTGCTAGTTCTGCCATTGCTCCAGGCCCGCCTTTGCTCCACGCTCCAAGTCCTGTTCCCCTTCACGGGCCTGGCCCTCCATCCCTCCCCCCATTCTGCCTCTGCTCCACCTCCCTCCTGGACATTTTGGGGCCTGTTTTGGGTTTTGTTTGGGCGTCGGGAGCCGCCCTTAGAGGGGGGAATATGTAAGGTCTGTTTTTGGTTTTGTTTCATGTTCTTGTTTTCATGTCTTTTATTTTGAAGTTTAGTCTCAGTTCCTGTTTGTGTCTTGCTTCCTCTATGGTGACTTCCTGTTTGGCAGCCATATAAAGAGGGCCATGCCAAACAGGCCTTTGCGAAGTCTTGTTCCACTGTTATTGGACACTACTGAGCGTTTTCCTTGTCTTGTTTTTGCCTTGCCTGTGTTTTGGACTCTGGACTGTTCTCTTGTTTTATGATTGTTTGCCGCCTGCCTTGACCATCGCCTGTGTTTTGGATACTCTTTTGCCTTGCCCTGGATATTGTTGTTTGCTGGTGTTCGACCCTGCCTGCCTTGACCACGATCTGTAAAATAAAGCTTGCAATTGGATCTTATCCCTGTTGTAAAGCTCCAGTCCTTTTTACAACAGGGCTGGGAAGGTTACTTTTAAAATATATTTCGTTACAGATTACAAAACAAAAAAAGTATTTTGTAAAGTATTTCGTTAGATTACTTAATTTTAGTAACTTAATCTAAATACTTTGGAATACTTAATGTAATGGGCATATTAACTTTGATGTCTTGTTTTTATGTTAACCACCTCTAAATAAAGTAGTGGCATGAATACTTTTAAAACAATTATAAATGGATAAATAATGCTACAAGATTGGCTATTTTTAATACAACATTTTGAACATAGAAATAAAAATAAAAGATAGGAAATAAAAAAATGGGATATGGGAGGAAATTATGTTTTTAAATATGAAACCAAAACCACTCAGTAGGTGGTGGCAAATCACTGTCTTAATGAAAGAGTCATGGAATCATTCGATCTGCTCAAAAGAACTGATTCATTCAGGAATCAAGCAAGTGGATTTTATGAATGTAATTGAATCATTCAGCTGATTCGTTCAATACGCGGCTTCATTCAGGAACCAAATGTTGCTCTCAGATGCGCAACTATTCTGATGTGGATTTATTTGGAAGGCAGTGGTTATTTTCATTAAGTGCAAATAAATAGCCATAAATTCTATTTACACCATGTAGGAAAAAGTAGCATTTTCTTTGCAACAAGTGATAGAAATTAGATGCTATTAATACTTATTGAAAACTATGGAGCCCTTTATGGGACATTGTGGTGGGAAAAATTCGGGGTGAGTGGAAAAAAATTGGGGTGGGAGGAAAAAATATTTTTCAAATATTTTGCGTTCTCTCGTAAAACTTTTACGTTCCCTCGAGAAACTTTATGCCCTCGCAAAAACTTTTGCGTTGCTCGAGAAACTCATGCTCCTCGCAAAACTTTTGCGTTGCTCAAGAAATCCCTTTTTAGTAGTCAAGAAAACTTTGCGCTCTTCGCAAAGATATTTGCGTTCTCTCGCAAAACTTTTGCGTACTCTCGCAAAGATATATTTGCGAGAGAACGCAAAAGTTTTGCGAGGGAACGCAAATATCTTTGTGAGAGAACGCAAAAGTTTCTCGAGGGAAGGCAAAGTTTCTCGAGGGAACGCAAAAGTTTTGCGAGAGAACGCAAAATATTTGAAAAATATTTTTCTTCCCAATTTGAATTTTTTCCACTCACCCCGGACTTTTCCCACCACCATGTCCCATAAAGGGCTCCGTAGAAAACAAATGTGAATATGTTATGTGATGGGAAAAGGGAGAAGAACGGAGTTGAATGAGAGTTCCGCCATAAGGCGGATTCAAACTCAAATCTTATCACCACGGTCTCACATAGGTGTATTTTCTAATGATGTCAATCCCAAAACTATTTGTGCTTAGGTAAATAGATTCAGGTTGTATGGAACCATTTTGTTTACGTTATAGAGCAAATCAGACAACACTGTTCTTTTAATAAGTCACTAAATATGAACTTTTTGTTATGAATTGCATAAAATTATTACATTTGCAATCGCGCTTAATATTCGCCAAATAAGACTCTTCTCTCCGACTGATAGATTGCTTAACTATAGGCTATACATAAATATAGAAAACAAGAACTCCTACAAACCTGAGACTGTGAACAACTTATTTAAGATGTGCTTTTTCAAGGTTAGATGTTCCTTTGAAGCCGAGAGACGTTCTTGTTGCAGGTAAACAAAAATTGGCATAGCCTACTGTGATGTTCGCCCACATTTATACGTAAATCGTCTTAGTTTCCATGACAATTGCGCACTTGGCTTTCTGATTTTCTCTTGCATTTTAGTGAGTCGTCACTATAGTCTGCGCTCTGCTGGCAGGCTGCTGTTTGAACAGGCTGCACGCGAGTCAGAGCATCACCAGTTGCCTCATGGTTTAAATTTCCAATCATTTTACCTTAATATAAAAATAAATAAATTACATTAAAAATCAAAGTAATCACTTTGGTAATCTGAAATACATTTCGGATGTAACTGTAATTTGATTACCACCCATTTAAAATGTAACTATAATGAAATACAGTTACTCATATTTTGTATTTTAAATACCAGCCCTGTATATATTTAATATGTATATGTACATGTGTGCGTGTGTGTGTATATACAGTGTATGAAAGTTTCACTTTTTGAAATAAGTTACAAGAAAAAATGAACTTTTTCACCATATTCTATTTTTTTGAGATGCGCCTGTACCATCAACATATGGCCACTTAGTTAGGTCCTCCTGTTTGACCATGTTAGCTAACCTTACAGGCATTTGCTTCTGTGTGAAGACTTCTGGTAATCCATAAAAATCTTTACCAGCAAGACTTAATCTCCAAATTGTTTACCACATAGCTTGAGACTGTTGCTTTGGGACTCATTGTTAGCAAACAGATTTTTGTTTTTCGTCCATTCAGATTTAGCTTTCTCATCAAACTTTCTGAACAGAAAGTAGAGGTACTACCTGTGTCTAGAAATGCATAAGTCTGAACAATCTTGTTACCTACTGCAGACTTCACTTGGACTGGAAGGATAGGTAAGATACCACTGCTACTCCCGGCCCCTATATGACCACATGTTTGTGCAGATACAAGAGTGTTGTTGATTGCTGGTTCTACATTCTGTTCATTGTTTGTGTTGACAGCTTTGTCAACTTTGAACTCCTTGAAATGAATGTGAAGAACACTTGGATGATTCTGGTGGCATGTTTTACAAGTTAAGTGTCTTTTACACTCTTTGCTCCTATGCCCAACATAACAGATTTCTCTTTTAGAAAGTTGACCTTTTCTCTGTGTTTCTTCTTTTCAAACTCAGTACATTGTTCCAAAGAATGACCTTGAGAACAAAACAAACAATTGGTGGAGTTACTTTTGGACTGACTGATTTGATGTTTAGCATTTGCTTTTTTGATTTCACCCATGATGGGTTTGTCAGTGTTGGTAAGGAGATCTGCACACTGTTAATTCTCTTTATTCAAAAATTTAAAAGGACAACGTTTCGGTCCAAAGACCTTCGTCAGGCAAATACAAAGGTCTTTGGACCGAAACGTTGTCCTTTTAAATTTTTGAATAAAGGGAATTAACAGTGTGCAGATCTCTTTTCCACATTTTTGAGATGCCTTTTTGATCTTGCACCTGACTAAGACATTTTTGGATGTGCGTACCTTCACCTTTCTCTTTGTCAATGTTGGTAACATTGGTAGCAAAACTATCCCCTTTTAGCTTTGGTTTTAACTGGGATTGGGACTTCCATTTGTAGACATCCTTTGGTTTACCAGTTATTCTCAACTCTGCATTCTGAATGGACCCAAATATTCGATCTGAAATTATTTTCACTTGGTACTCAATGAATGCGACAACATCACAGAACCTGGCTTTTTGTTTCTGTCTTTCCATGAGATCACATGCAGCTGTTCTCCATTTTTCTCCAAGTTTAAATGGAAGCTTTAGAATTACTGCTTTCATGTTTGTTGGCATGTCCAGCTCCTGCATCTACTCTAAATCTGCCATTACAGCACCCACGTAAAAAGAGTGCATAATCTTGAAGAGCGGTGATATCTTAATACTTGATCCTGGGCCATCGAAGCACCTTCTCCATATATGCAGTAGAAACAAGATAATCTTCTCCAAACTGTTGTTTAAGCATAGCTTTAGCCGTAACATAACCCTCTTTCAGGAGTCATATTCATACAACTTCGGAAAATTTCTCTTGGGCGCCCTCTTGTGTATCTTTCAAGAAAATACAAGCAGTCCTCCCTTGTTATTTGTTTTTCGTTATCTGCGAAGGATCCCCTTCAAATACTGGAATCTCACGTGGTGGCAAATGATGCGATTTTTGATGTTGTATCAGCAACTGTTGCCTTTGAAGCACATTCTGTGTGAAATCGAAACCTCCATCTGCTGTAGCAGGTATTCTGGATCTTGAAGATACATTGCGATGTGAATAATGAGATGCTGTAGGTTGTGAAGTAAAACTTTTGCTGTTTTGCAAAGCAGTCCCTGGCTGTTTCTCAACATCTGGATGAAGAGATGCAGTTGTCGATTTTGACTGTTTGTTAATGTGGCAGAGGCAAATCGGAAAGGGAACTTTAAATTTAACTGACTATGCCACCCTGTAAAACAGGGAAAATTAATTGATCACCTACAAAGGGCACACAGGAATGTGGTTTCAAAAACAGAGGCCGGAGATGTGGATACCAAAGTACAAAAGCTTTATTTCACAATACTCAAGCACTAGTCTTAAAAACATTAAACTGTAGACCAGAGTAAATTATACAAACATGGAAAACACAAAGAAACAAAAAAAGGAAATCGAGGCTTAGCTATGGCAGGTAGGCCAGTTTAATGAGCACAAGGCTCTTATAAACCGCAAAGATCTTACCACCAGGTGCACAGGCCTCACTACACCACACTCACACACACACACACACACACACACACACACTATAAGATCAAGCGTAAACACACTGCACTCCATGACAGAGTCCCACCACCGCACACAAGGGCCAACAAGCGGCCTGCCAGGAAGCCTCGGTTCCTGCAACAAATGACAGAGTTAGCCAAATAATCTCATAAAAACTAAAGAATAATGATAGCAAATTATCCAAAGGCTTAACACTTAAAGGAAAATTTACAGAAAAATCAAGACACCTGCTATGAGGTAACAAAACGTCTCATCAACTGGAGGTGGATGTTTACTCCAATTTCATATAAACATACCAAGAAGTAAACAAAGAAATACAAACTAAACAACAAGGCCAAGTAAAGCAAAAGTAGTAAAGAAAGCAAAAATCACACCAAAACAAAATTAATCGTATAAAACAAATACAAGAAACAAAAAGCAAATACAGACAAAAGAACAATAGAGTAAACAAAGCAATATAGACAAATTAATAGATTGGAAAAATAAACTTAAAAACAAATATGCAAAAAAACAAAACAAATACCAGACAGGGATGAATAAATCAACCCCAAACAGAACAAATGCTCGCAGAAGAGCTGGTCTACCGGAGGAAAGCGATAAACAGCGCAAACCCACGCCGAAGAGCAGGATTAAATCACAGGAAATAACGTCAACAAAGCAGCAGCATCAAAGATTGTTGCCCCGCAGGCTGCACTGAATTCAGTGGATCCTAGATCAAACTATTCCTCCTAAAAAGAATTAAACGTAAAAATTATTTATCACATAAAATACCATGCATCAACGCAGTAGTTACACATACCTTCATGTTGTTGCTATAGCCACGAGTCCGGTCGCACACACGAACGGACATCAACACGGCAAACAGGCACAGGATTACAGCAGAAGCATGTTGAACGAGAAAGGCAGCCACCAACCAAGCACTATGACGTTTGTCCGTCGGAAAACTACAATCTGAATAAAAACTAGTTACCTCAAGTGCACCTCTCGATGCTGACAAGTTAGCAGACACATACTTGAGAGACGGGAAGAGCCAAAAACCGGAATGGGCGGGCCTCGGGCAGTGACGCACAATCGGTGCTCTAACACAACGGTGCCTTAAAAGCCCCCTTTTATACACCCGTGAAAGTATATGATTGGACAACTCATGCATTCGTGGCATATTTAAAAAAACAACGCAACCACTGTTCATCCTACTACAGTCACATAGGACTCCATCCCATCTGTTACAATGCTGTCCGCTCCTTGTTGCTCAAAGGTCTTGAGAACAGATAGCTTTGCATTCAAGGCTGCAATTTTAGTGTCAATATCCATTTGTTCCTTCCTTTTGTGTAACATTTCCAATTGTTGCTCAATATTATGCTTTTCTTTTAAACATTCTGTTTGAGCGACAAGAGCTGCCTTTTCCGTTTCAATCTGAATGCGTGCAAGTTGCACAGATGAATTATATTTACTGGAGCGTGAACTGTGGCGGCTACTTTTGCGTCTTGAAGTGCGACTGCTGACCCTTGTTTTGATATTTGAAACACTATCATTGGGTTCAATTTCACCAGCAGCACAATCAAATTCCTCCTGTAGTTTTTCCAACCAGTTACTTACCACAGAGATGAAATCCTCAACCCATAACATTTTTGCTTTGAACCACGTTTCATGCCTGTCTCTCTCTTCATCAGGCAATAAAACAATCAGGGACTCATGTGATTCTTTTGCTTCTTTGCATTGGATTTTAAACTTTTCAAATACACCCTTGACCTCACTGTTATTTTCTCTATTACTCATATATTCTTGAATTGTCCTTTTCAGCTGGGATGCTTTATCAAATTTTAACTTTGTTTCTGTAAAATATCGAGCTTTGCCATTAACCCTTTTGCAGTCAGTTTAACCTCTCATTTTCGAACAGACTGTTCAACCTTTTCACCCTCTGACGGCGTAATAATCAAGGAACTTTGCTGCCGTGCCATGGGTGCAGCAGGCGCAATGATATTACGCAGCGCCTGAAAGTAGTCCCCAGCTATATCATAACTAGTTACCTAGCTGCAGACTACTTTCAGGCACTGCGTAATATCACTGTGCCTGCTGCACACATGGTACGGCAGCAAAGTTCCTTGATTATTACGCCGGAATGAGAGTATAGTTTCTAGCCATATCAGCCTAGAAAATCACAACTTTTCATTTTCTGTCAGTCTTAGTACATGATGTAACTACAGAAGAGTCAAGCTTTAAATAGGAAAATTATCGAAACTCTTTGGTCATTTTTGATGACCAAATGCTAATGGTTTAATCAGATTCAATGATCTATGCTAAGCTAAGCTAAGCTAAAAGTGCTACCGCCAGACCCGGAGATCGGCTGAATGGATTCAAAAACAGTAAAACTCAACTGTTTAACTCTAGGGGAGTAGTAAAATGAGCCTATTTCCAAAAAAGTGGAGTGTTCCTTTAAATAACAAGGGCAAGAGTGGACACCCAATTAGATAACTCTGAAATGACATTTTTACAGATGTATAGTGGGCTACAACAAGCTAAACTGGTAGACACATTATATAAATGTGGGATGCGAGTGGGAAGGCAACCTCAGTCTTTCGGTAGAGGAGTAAGAAAGAGTATGTGAGTCACAATGGAAAACTACACAATCTTTGTTCTGGAGAGAGTTTGCACGGGAGGGTGTTGGTAGGTTTTTCTCCACACCTGCTCAGATTAACAGTTATGCGGATCCGAAAGTTGGCAAAGGTGTTGACAAGGCAAATTCCTTTCTATTAAAGAACCATATTTAGGTTGAGACTAAAGATAATTAATTTACTGGCCTTGTTCCAGGTGTGTTATTTGGTTACAATTTCCAAAGGGAGCCTTGTTCTCAGGCTTCAAGTTCTTCAAAGAGCCTCATTCTCAGGCTACAGAACTGATCATGTAATTACATATTATGTATTTTGTGTTTTCTTTGGAATGCCAGACACATTGCAACCTTCATTGAACCAGGATCCTGGACTGAAAAATCAGGGAGAGACCTTGAGGTATATTTAAAATGATGGAACTGAGTAAAGCTAATTTAAACTTCATTCTCTCCTCCCGTAAGTCTTTCCATGTTGTGGAAAAAAAATGACATAAAACTGCATTTTATGGTTACTGCCACTAGAGGGGCCTATAGGATCCTACTGAGCAAAAGAAGTGAAACATAAACTTAGTTCTATTTTAAACTTGAATCTACGTTTTTTATGCAGTCAGATATATTTAAACATAAAATAATATTTTGCAAAAAAAAAAAAAAGTTAATTTTAATCTAAACATGTAAATTCCTACAGTTACATAAATATGTTATAAATATAAAATATATATTTAGAAATATAAATGATATAAACTGCTTGGTCTCCACCACAGCACTCAAATTTAACTGTGTTAAGTCAAAAAAGACAAAATGACAGTAATTTCCCAGCATTAACATTATTCATGTCATTTATATTAATTCAAGTGTGACAAAATTCATAAAGTCTCATACCATAATTAGCAATGCTTGATTAAAATTTTTTTTTTTTTTTTTTTTTAAATCATTTCCAGATCAAAATGACCTGAGGAGAGTATTAAGGTTAAGTATGTATGTATAGATGTTTAAACAAGCTAGTAGTTGTATTTAAAACTAACTGTGGATGCACTTCCCCTTTTCCAGTGTTTTCCTCAACAGTGTACAGGGAATTCCTGTGGCATCTACATGCTGATGGTAAGAATGTTTCATTTGTCAAAGCTGTTAAATAATAAAATCAAAGTCTTACAGTGTTATTTGTATTTCACAGTATGCTCTCAGCACCTGTACATCATGTCCATTAACATTCACAGAGGTAAGCTACTTTTTCACACACGTATACTATCAAACTACTGTTACGTGTCCAATTTTTGTTTTTATTTTTTGTGTTGGTATTTATTAATTCATTTATTTGTAGGAGGTGCCATTGAGATTCAGCTGATGGAGAGGTTTTTTGGCTAGAAGGGTATGACAGACTCTACAGAAAAAATTTCAGTATCTCGGCTGTATTAAGTCACTGTTGGCAAAGTGATACTAGAAAGGTGTTATACAAATAGAGTGCATATACATTTACATATTTTACAAAGGCATGGATGGAGATTTGCATACTGGACAGCAGAAGCATCCCAACTCCCTCAGGGAACCCTAGAGCCTGTCTTTAGGGTGTCAAAATCCACCACCACCAAACGGTCACCCAGCAGAAGAGTTGTGGTTGAAGAGGACACTGATAAGGTAAATACTGTTTTATTTAAATGTAATTTTTTTTTTCATTTATTTAATTCTATTTAATCAATTTAATTTGTGCCAATTTAATCGATTACTCTATTTGATCAATATAATTTAATTAATATATGTGACCCTGGAGCACAAAACCAGTCTTAAGTCGCTGGGGTGTATCTGTAAGCAATAGCCAAAAATACATTGTATGGGTCAAAATTATCCATTTTTCTTTTATGCCAAAAATCATTAGGATATTAAGTAAAGATCATGTTCCATGAAGATATTTTGTAAATTTCCTACTGTAAATATGTCAAACCTTTATTTTTGATCAGTAATATGCGTTGCTAAGAACTTCATTTGGGCAACTTTAAAGGTGATTTTCTCAGTATTTAGATTTTTTTTGCACCCTCAGATTCCAGATTTTCAAATAGTTGTATCTCAGCCAAATATTGTCCTATCATAACAAATACATGATCCATACATCAATGGAAAGATTATTTATTCAGCTTTCAGATGATGTATAAATCTCAGTTTCAAAAAATTGACCCTTATGACTGGTTTTGTGGTCCAGGGTCACATATATTAGCAAAAAAGTGCATGTACTGTATATCAAGAGAATCACTAGTAAAGAACTATTTCCAGTACGGATTGGGTAGTGTCAAAAAACACATTATAACATTATATTAATATTAGTATTATAACAACAGTGTTATAAATACCTGAAATTACCATAAATTGTTTTGTCACACTTCAGATAGGAAGTAGACACATTTCACAATTTAAATTGACATTCTTTAACAAATGAAACATAAACTGTACCTTGATTGATTGTGATATTACTTTTTATGAAGTTATTTAACTTAAAGTCAAACACAATGATAGGATATTCACACATTCAATAAGATTTCATACATCAAATGATTGTTGATGTCAAGAAAGAAAAAGCAGTACCCAAAGGAGATGTTAAAGAAGGCATTTGAGGAAGTGAAGGCAGGAGCAAGCTTGAGGTCAACCGCAAAAAATATAGTATCAACAACCCTCATCCTAATGCGGCCCTGACATCTGCAGAGGAAGTAACCCTTATTTCTTTTATTTTTTGGATGGCAGACCATGGCTTCCCAGTGATAAGATTTTTAGTCAAAATACTGGCTATTGGGATCATCAGAACCAAGAGCACCACTGTTACCCCTTTTCCATCAAGTCAGTTCCAGTGCTGGTTCGGAGCCAGAGCCTAGTTTCAAACCGGTTCTTTGTTTTTCGACACCCAAAGCACCAGCTCCGAACCAGGAAAAGCGGTTCGTAAGTAGCACCTAAACATTGCTGGGCTAGAAGGAAGAACCGCTTGCGTCAGGGGCTGGGGGCGGGGTTTACCGTGACCAACAAGAAGAACAGAAACTTTGGACCGCCATATTTGAAATAGCAGCTAAACACGAACACGTTGGATTTGCTGTGTTTGGATGCCGATGTAGGTTCGCAAAGCCATGAACATCAATAGCAATGCAACGTCCGCCGTTGTTGATAGTTTGTTTAGGCTTGTTCGGGATGGATCGGCACTGTGCGGACCAGTCGGTGCGAGGCATTGGGGTGCTGCTGGAGCGACTGGAGAGCAGACTGCTCTTTATGCTTTTGGATTGCTCTCGCGGTGCATTAGTGTGTTGTGTGCCAATCGAACGATCGATCTGTCTGCGTGGCGTTGATGCACCTCGAACAAGTCTGTTGTGTTTGGCGTTGCCGTGGCCGTGCTAGTGAAGCGAACCATGAAATGTATTCAGTGACATAAGACCTGGCTCTGTATTGGCTCTCTAGTCTGTGGAAAGCAACCGGTTCTTAAAGGGCTCGCCAGTCGAACCAACTAAGAACCGGCAATAGCACTGGTTCTGAACTAGCACCTGGTTCCTGCTGGTGGAAAGGGGGTATGTGAATTTGGAGAATGGCCCAAGTGATGTCTGGAGGTCCAGGTTCAAGGCCCAGCATCCAGAATTGACCTCACGGACAGCAGATTCCCTGGACAGTGTCATACTTCTCATCTTTCCTGTGTTTTCATTGTGTTGTTAGTTCTGCCCTCTGTGACCTATAGTTTTCCCCATTGTTGATTAGTTCATTCGTTTCCACCTGTGTTCTATTAACTATCCCATTAGTTCCTTAGTTTGGTTTAATTATTAAGCTCTCAGTTCACTCTCATTGTTTGTCAGTTCTCATCTGTATTTATGTTGTGTTGGATTTACCCTGTGGAATATTATAGCCCATTTACCTTTATCTTCTTCTTGCGTTTCTTTCTCGCCAAGCAACCACTGACTGACAGAGCCAGAGTCCATGGTGATACACAAGAGGCTGGTTCCATCCAGCTTCCAAGATCCATCAAGGTTGATATTTTTCCCAAATTAAAAAGAAATACAATCACATAATAGCTCAAGAAAAAAAAAACAAGAAACACCACAATATTTAGTTTTTTAGGATGCACCTAGTAACCTACATTTTCTTTACATATAAACTATTTCAAACTTTTTATAAACTATTTATTAGTGTTCAATATTAGAAAGTGTTACTCATAGGATTTTTAATCTGAATTAAACATTAAAAATAAATATGTATTTAAAAAGAGAGAGAGGGTGAGAGAGAGAGAAAGAGAAAACCGTAACACTTTAATCAGTCTTTCTAACTGATCTAACTAAAGATTTTCCTAAAATGACCATGAATAAATTTAAAATTCCATAGACTTAACGTAAACTAACCATGTTCCGTACACTTTTCGCCCCTCACTGCATGCCAGCGACCACTCCTAAACAAGGTGCAGCGCATGCATGTTCTTTATCAGCAGTTAGTCATAAAATTACGGTTAAACCACTGATGTCACATGGACTATTTTATTGATATTCTTGGTATCTTTCTGGGCCTTGATCGTGGAAGTTCCCTTGCTGTCTATGGAGGGTCAGAGAGCTCTCGGATTTCATCAAAAATATCTTAATTTGGGTTTCTTACACAAATTCCTTTGTGTCTTACAGGTTTGGAACCAGATGAGGGTGAGTAATTAATGACAGAATTTTCATTTTTGGGTGAACTATTCCTTTAACATATAGTACATGAGAATATGCATGGATACAAGCTTGTTGTGCTGCTCGGTCCGATAAACTGTCAACAGTGTTTTTTAAATTTAGTTTACTGCACCTTTAAATTGTTAATGTAAAAAATGGTAATTACAATAATATTTTTTACAGTAATTCTTTGATGTTTACATATATATTTTTTTCATTATAGACTTACTATATGGGACTAAGAAATATGTGTTCAGGTTTGACAGTATTACTAATGCAAAAACAGTTTTAGAAATACATGATGCATACATTCCTATAAGGAATATAGTCTGGTAACATAAATTGTCCACCAGATTTGTAAATTAGAAATTTGTAATCGAAATGTAGCACATGCATACAAAAAATAGCACATGGACCAGTGAACAGTCCAAATGTGACCCCCAAATAAGCAGCACCAGATCAAGCGACAGACGAATAATTCAGTCAAGTACAGATTAAACTTTTACACATAACACACAAGCAGTTTACTGTAGATGGTAATTTTTAAAAACAAATTGTTCTTCATGGCAAACCATTAACATTGTACTTTTTCATTAGGGCTCCATGATCAGTGAAGACGGGTTTGTCAAAATCTGTGTACCTAAGAACCCCTCCTTCTTTTTCATTGACAAGAGTGAGTGGGATAACCTGAAAAAAAAGAGGAAAAAAAGAGGCTTTGCAGGACTTCAATGGACCAACGTTATTATGAAAGCACTGAGAGACACCGCCAACACAATGAAATGATCAATCTTCAGATAATGCTAGAAAACGTCTCAGGTTACGCATGTAACCATGGTTCCCTGAAGGGAACGAGACGCTGCGTCCGAAACGCTATGGGAACGCCTTCAGCGTGACCACGCT
>JAFVLL020025103.1:0-53538 GCA_021397915.2 Tor tambroides | reverse complement strand
AAATATACACAGTATACACACATATATTATGTAAACAAAAACTTTTATTTGGGATGCGATTAATCGCGATTAATTTTTTGACAGCACTAATTTCTACATTTATTTATTTCTGCATTTATGTATTTATTCATTTATTTATTTATTTATACTTAAGTCATTTCTTGTCCTCCATATTTAACAATGCGAAGCTGCGAGCGCCAGTCAAGCTGGTCACAATGAAAATAGTTTGCATGCTTATTATTATTAGGGTACTCTGCAGGAAGCGCAAAAAGGCAATTCTTGAAGTGTGAGTTTATCAGTGTGCCATTCAGTCAGATAAAGAAAGGAGTCGAGGTCCTCTCTGATCTCATTAAAGTATGTATCAATAGCACGAGTTTATGTTTCGATTTGGTGTAGCCTACTATTTATATGCAGAAATTTACTTTGGCGTCCATATGATACGTAATGGGTAGAATTAGGTTTATGGGGTAGATGCGTATCATATGCATGCAAAAACTGCGTATTATATGCACGTCAAACACATACGTATCATATGCACGCCAAAGTCAATTTCTGCATATCAATACCATGATTTTCTGTTTGTATTTGACATACTATTTATACGCATTTTCATGAGACCAGGCTCAAAAAAATATTCGTGTATTATCATATTTGGACCACTGATATCACATGGACTATTTTAACGATGTCCTTACTACATTTCTGGACCTTGAACCTGGTAGTTCCATTGCGGTCTATGCAGGGTCAGAAATCTCTCGGAATTCATCAAAAATATCTAAATTTGTGTTCCGAAGATGACTGAAGGTCTTATGGGTTTGGAACGACATGAGGGTGAGTAATTTATGGCAGAATTTTCATTTTGGGTTAACTATCCCTTTAAGCTATGGAAATAGACCTCATGCCAGAGAGGGGCCATACTATGGCCACTTCCGACACCATCGGCCAATCAAAATGCTGGGTCTGAAAGGTGCCAAATTGCAAATCCCTCCTAAGATTAAAATATTGTAAGGAGAAACAAAGAAGTTCTGAAAGAAGCGAATGTGGGGAGTTTTGAAACAGCAACAGAAATGACGACCAAGCTTAGTGCCCCCAATCTTCTGCAACAACTTCAGAACCTTCACCTTCAAGGCTCCTCCTGCCGGAGGATCCCATTCGTTTCTTCACTGTAAAGTGGCCCAGACGCACAAGTGGAAGACATCTTTGATTTATAAGACATCTCCATGATTTGTTTATTGAATCTAGAATATGGTTTACCTTATTACTTTCCAAAAACTACTAAATGGACACAATGAATGGATAAAGTGCAAAAGATAAATGCAAGTGTTTGATTTGGATGTTACTATTGGCATTATCTTATGAAAAGAGAAACTGAAGTTTTTAATTACTCTTGTCTGTTCTTTTGTTAATAAAACCACTTTTATTACACCTGTGTCTTCATTGTGTTGATAAAACAGTAAGAGGCTCTACAAGGCTATCTTACATTGAAATCATACATAACACATTACAATTAAGTTCATATTTCAAAGAGAAAACAATTAGGAAATTACAACAGTTGTACATTATTTTATCTAATTATCTCATTATTTAATCTTTGTTAATGATCAAGGGCTATGCATGCACAAGTGAGCTACTGGCATATGTTATTTGTTAATTTCATGTAAGCGCCAAAATACACTCTTTCTAGCTCAGATTAGTCTACTAACAACAACAACAACATAGACCATCACATGCTAAAACTAGAACAAATAGTTCAAATAGTCAAAAGTTAAATGTTTACATTTCTACAGTGTGGTAATAGCAGACAACCACAAGTTTATATATAGTTCCCCCTACAGACTGCAATGTGAAAGTAGGTACTGAGTAAAAAACCAACAAAACCGCCGTTTTGATGACCTAAAACGGGACATTGCTGCCACCTGTAGACGTGAGGGCTTTGTGTAAAGCAGTGTGACTATGAGCGGCTTTCACTTTCACTATGACTTACTATGTAAACACTGTTATATCTAAGCTTCTGGATATGTGTTATCAATATGGAAAAGTAGAAGAAACACTGGTAAGGTATGTTGGATAATAGTAATGTTTCTATTCTCATGACAATAGACAAAAAGAATTTTACTTTTTTTTTTTTTAACGAGAAAAGCTCATGTACACACAAAAATGAACAGACTCGGTTACACACTTCCTCCAAGGAGTCAAAGAATAATACAGCACCTTTTTTGGCATACGTCAAAAATAACAAGGCAATAAGAACTTTAAATGTTTTTGTTGAATCTGGACTACTTGATGACAGATCAGATGCAATGACTGTACACTGTGGCTGTTGTTTGTATTTTTGTACGTTTCATAACTTTGTTTTTTTTTTTAACAAACAAATAACAGCTTGATCGCATGCACCTTTTCTAGGACACCTGTTAGTGACTAGAAGGTAATATTTCATTGCACTCTCATGTTTAATGTATGTGTGATTGTGTTTTTGTTGTTCTTTTGTACTAAATATCTCTTCAGCGATCAGTGAATCAAGGTTCATACTTTTTTCTTTACATTTACAAATGTTTCAGACTTTTTTTTTCAGTGATGGGTGAGACATGGAATTATTCAAACCTTGTGTCTTAACCAGCAGGCCTGAGGCACCACAAACTGGGCACCACAGTTCACAAAGTGCTGACAGAAACTTAACACATAAAAAAAGAGATACAAACACTGAATAATGGAGATATTTCATAGGCTTACAATCGATGACAATAATAATAAAATAAAACTGAATGGAGAACTTTGATGGCATATTTTGGCCTATGGTTTGCAGTATCTGAGAGTAGCAGTGCACACCCGGGATCTGTTTTTCCTTAAGGGTCTGATCTTAGTCAAGGCAAGACTGAGTGACCAACACTTAACACACATTCAAAGGTATTCTTTGAACAAATCACAGCTCAGAGATTTGTGGCATGCTTAATCTGTTCTTTGTGGCTTATGTCATTTTATGAATACAGTTATGCAGAGGATGGGCACTGACCACAGAACAGCACGTTTACTCTGAGATACTCATTTCACATAGGCCCAGATCTTATCCTTAAGTGAGGCAAATCTTTAGCCTAAGATGAAAGAGGATTTGCCCCCTGGTGGGTTTTTACGGCCAGAAGAAACCCCAGCTGCAGGCTGCTCTGTTGCAGAGAGGCAAGGTGGAGCTGGTGTGTCATCCTGCTCCTGAATAGGCTCAGGTTCTTGTGTGCTATCTGTGAATATAAAAATGAAAAGAAATACTAATGAATTATCAGATAATTTTAAAAAATCATTAAAAATATATGGAAAGAAAATTTTCTTTTTTTCAGTTTTATACTACTGTATGTCATTGATCCATTTGTCACAAGGGTGAGATTTAAGGCTGGAATACACTACACAATTTTTGCACAGACTTTCCCCCTGTTTAGAGTTTGGATAAATCAACGCTAGATGCCAAAAGTCAGAGCCAGTCTGCAGATCTGAGTTGACAGATTTCATAGAAAATTTCATAATGTATGATGGTCACAGACTCCATTTTTTAGTGTCAGACAATGATTCCATCCAGCCGGAGGATATCAAACATGTTTGTTATTTTCAGCCGAATTTAGAACACCTAATGTTTTTATTTATCACACTTTTCTGTCTAAATCTGTTATGATCAGAAAGACTTAAAAGTCTGGTAGTGTATGATCCTCAGTCGTGTAGTGTATGATGCCCAGTTTTTCTTCTGTGGCTATTTACAGTATCACTCTGACATTTTTTATTCCCTCCAAAAATGATCAAAATGAAATACAAACTAATAGCAAACATGCTCAAGATGTCTACTCAAGCCATCTACATATACATTTTTCAATGAAAAACAAAAAACTAAAAACGTGTCATGTCAAATATATACCAGAACACTCACCAACAGTGATTGAGTTTTCCTCACCATTCTGTGCAGAAAATAAAGCACATTCTCAGCAAAACTTAAGTCAGTATAAAAAGTCCATCCAAGGTTACAAGTTTGTTTTTACTCAGTAATGAAATTGTCTCCATATCTTACCACGGGTACATTATTTTCGACTGTGGTGTTACTTTGATTGGCTGGTTGAGCAGTACATCTTCTGAGAGGGGCAGATGGTTCTCCACACAACACACCTGTAGGCTTCCCACCTTTAAAACAAATTAAAGTTTCTGTGTATAGATGTTATAAACAATAGCGAATACCCAGATGTTCAGGCTATAAGTTGTTTTTTGTTCATTGTTATGCATAAAATACACTTAAGTAATTATTCCTTTACCTGGATGACTTGCAAATAACAAATGTTATTGTCAGATAATGCTTTTAGAAAAACACATGAAATGATCTGAAATTCTTCTCTCACATGGGAACCTGTGTTACAAATTGTACATTTAAAAAAACCCCAGCAAAAATTAGCTGATATTCAGCTTTGTAAGCACATTGTGCAGTCTTTTGTGTGTTTAAGAATCAGCAAAAGTTTTTGGCAAGTTTTTAGATGTGGAACTGAAACTGTATTTGGTTTCTCAATATCACAAGTTACCAGTTATTTATCTCTGAAAAGTATAAGATTTGAAGCAGTACATACACATGTACAATCATTAAAATATTTCTCATTCTTTTTCTCTAATGTTTAACTTAAAGGCAAGGGAATGACACTGCCTAGAAGTATGCTATTTTAGAGGCGAAAGATGAGATACCATCCAAAAAAAAAAAAAAAAAAAAAAAATTAGTACCTGGTGGATTGTTCCTTCGATGGGCATGAGGGTCGTCAGGTTCAGCAAATATACTAGATGCCATTTTGTTTTTTTTCACAGGATTCTCTTCATCTGCACCAAAGCAGATGTTTGAACCTCCACCTGGTGGACGCAGCACTCTGGGAAGGAAAACAAAGACACGATAAGATAAAATATGTTGTCAAAACTTGTTTACATTTATTTTAAAAATTCATTGCTTCTGTTGATGTTTAGCCTACTGTTCATTCCCTGACAGCTTGACCAATGAAGGGTAAATAAAACAAAAAAAAATTAATGAAATATACTCGTCTCCATCTCATGTAAGCATCATATTATTTTATTTTAATGTATGATTATATAATTATCAAAGGGCCTTTATTAGCTACTGAGTGCATATTTAAGGGAAAAAAAAAAAACATTGTGGCTTTAGTAGAGAGAAAATTAGTTTGGGTTGGGTTAACCATCTTTTTATCGAAATATAATATAATTGTGCAGAAAAGGCCTGATAGGCTATATAATGTAAATATATCAATTCCTCATGTACCTGTATTGTTTGGTATAATTAGCTTTATTAGCTTATTAATTATAGTCTGTTAATCAAAATATTCCTCATGTTCATACCAATAAAGCCTTAATGAACTGAGCTAAAACAGCAAGCTGAAATAAATCTCCCTCCAACAGTCTGACTAAAAGATGAAACGACAGGTAAACGGTGAAGAATTCACATCATTAGTGCATTCAGTTATTGAAATAAGACGAATATAACAGGAAGCGTAATAAAATTCTTTACTACACCAACTGAACCGCACCCAACCAAAATACACACACATGCGCTCAAGCATCCTCCCGTAGCCTACTCTGAAAACCTGTTCAGGGACTGGTCTCAGATTTACAAACGACTGACATAATGCATTAAAGAAGCTGTAGCCTATTAATTACTCATCAATTATATCATTAATTATGGGTTTCCGTTTGGGGATGCTGCAGTCAATTGAGGCCGTGTCACAAACCCTTGCGAACTGCCTGCCTAGACAGCATTTTGGAGCATTATAATACACATCTAGCTGACTTGAAAAGCGACAGTGATGCCTCAAAAATGCAGCACGCGCTTCTGGAATCCCCCAGAAAGATGTCTAGATAGCTAGCTAACCAGATTTTCAGACACCGCCGGAGGGATGCACATGTTAGTACAATAGAACGGGCATTTTATAAACCAGAAAATGCTGCTTTGATGGGCTTTTAAAATCCAATAAACTTTTTCCTTTGAGCTAGTGCGTACAATTTTTTTATCCCAAAACGCAGTATTTGTACCCAAGACGGTGTTCATTTCTCATCAGCATCGCCACCCGTTTTTAAGCCAATATCGTTTAGCTAGAGAGTAATTTCGTCTTTTGTCAGAAACATTACATCTCAGATAACGTCTTTAGATATCACAACGGTTAAAAAATTTGCTGTTTGCTGCAACCTAAAGCGCTTGAGCATTATCTTCCTATAGACATCTATCAGCACCTGGAGCTGTTCCTCGAGGTCGGGTCCATGCCTTGGTAAGTGGTGGTGGTCGTCATCTTGAACACTCAAAGCTTCTGTTCGCGGATTTTCCAAAACTATATTCGACAGATTATTGTCATCAAGCCACAAAGAGCGTCTCCTGCTCAGGTCATCAGTCTCTTGGTGCTGAATCTGCGCTCCTGTACACGCCCATTAGGCGCGATTAGTGCTGCACTTCTGCAGATTCGCCACTGGGGCGGCGCCAGACAGCAAACTGTCTTTGTGAAAAGTTTAGAACATTCTAGTTTAGATTCTAAACTACCGCGGCTGTATTTTCACAAAAACGGCTTGCTTTTTAATTTTGTATGAGTCCTTCAGTTGTCGACAGGTTTTATTCTAAACTTTAGAATAAAACCTGTCGACAACTGAAGAGCTCATACAAAACTATACAAAATACTGGAGGGCTGCTCGACTCACTGCTGTGTTGCACTATTTGGTAGCTAGGTTGTGACATGGAATGAGTTTGGGGCAAAGGCTTGAAAAATCCAAAGCTTGGATTCTGAACTGGCTTGGAATCTGAAGAGAGCTTGGAACCAGTTTGCCAAAGTCGATCTCTTTGAGGCTTAAGAGGCTTTCTGCTTGACTGCCATGCAGACTGGGAGCTAGCTTGTGCTGGTTGCTGGCCACTGGTCTGGGTTAACTTCAGGGAGCTAGACTGGGCCATGGCTCCAGAGCTGACTTGTGTTGGTTGTGGACCATTGGACTGGTAGATTGTCTGCACTAGCTGTTGAGTGTCAGGCTTTGCCAAAGAGTCCCTGCTCGTCTGTAGAGGAATCAGGGAAGTTAACTGAACTGGCTTAAGAACAGAATCACTGCTTTGCTGCAATGGTATCAAGACCGAGGAAGAATGGATAGCGTCAGAGCCTTGAACACCAACTGACTGACTTAAGCCATACCCTGACATGCCCATACCTACTGCATTACCCATAGAGCCATAAGTAAGACTACCACTTCTAGCCAAAGCAAGTTTGGAGCCCTGAATCTGGCTTCTAGTGTCTGAACCAGAACTTCCACTTGTCACTGGACCACCTGACAAGCCAGTCTGAGAGCTGTAGCTTCCAGTACCATAGCCTCCCTTAACTGCAGCACTATAAATTACATTCCTAGAACTCTGAGGCCTGGTTGGTCCTGCTTCATGTCTTAGGCCATTCCAGGTGTAAAAAGCTTGTAGTTTAACATCCTGCATGGACTGACCAGTTTTTGGGATATCTGGGTTATAATATCCAGGATCACCTCCATTGCTGACAGAACTATAGCCTTCAACTACAGAAAAGGCATTATTAAGACAGTGTTGACAGTTAAGTTACATAAATCAACTAGATACACTTACCAGTTACAATACGGTCATGAACACCAAGGCCTAAAAGTATTGCTAAAGAAAACCTGCAAAACATTATTTTTAGTAACTACAAAACATTAATAAAGTGGTTTGAGTAAATCCATAAAATAAACATACCTTAAAAGCTGCACTGTAGTAGAACCCATATCAAGCCAAATCTACCCTCAGCCTATCATCAGAAAGAAAACAAAACTTTTAACCAGCCATGCAGCTTTGTTACTAAACATTAAACTGGTCTTTTTATAGTGCTTGCCTCTACTAATCACCAATCACAGTTTACTAGATTATTAAGTCACACCAATCAGTTGTCACGGCAACCTCTAATAGATCATCATTATTAGTTTCAGGTGTCATAGTATGTCAAGTGATATTTGGTTGGTGCCTTTTATTTTTTTATATTGTATATTTTTTGTGTGTTGTTGTAAAAATCTCATCATTCATTTGTAATGTTGATCTCAAATGATATTTTTCTTGGAGTATTGGAGTGATGATTTGGAATGGAATATAATTTGTGCTATGTGAATCAATAGATTCTTAAATGCATTAAACCATTTTCAAGTGGTTTAAAATCTAGATAACCTGCACATTACTTAAATGTATCCTTATGGTGAACTGCATGCCAGGCGATGGCCCAGTTTAGTTCTGTTGTGTTATGAGGAAATGCATGATAATAAAAATATATGGCAGTATCATTCCTGTGAGCTTTCCTGTGGTGAAAGTTGTATTCAAAACAAGACCTTTTTCAATTTATGTTACCGTTATATTCTGCAGAATGGATGTTTCCAACATGAAGTTGTCAATACTGCTGCAGGTTGGAGCTATCAATAGCCTTTTCAGTTGGTGGGGTGTGTGTCAGTAGCCTACTGTATTCAGTTTGTATTTATTTCCTGTGTAAATATTCTTGTTTTTATACAAGGTTAATAATCCCAAGCAATTTGTTCTGCCTCTGTTAGAAGATGAAAATAGTAGAACCTGTTTAACTCCTTTTTTACTTTCAGTGCAACAATTAAATTATATAATAATAGCATAGTATAATATCTTGCTTTGCACTCAGGAAGAGGGAAAGGTCCTGTTTAGGGCCTTGTGGGACAAATGTTGCAAGTAGAAGTTCTGTGTTTTGAGCTGCAGAGAAAAAGGATCTGTAACCCTGTTTCCAATATGTTCACAAAGCAGAGGCAGGTAAATATACCCATGCAACATCTTCTCCTCTTAACCTGGGGAGAAGTGTGTTTTGTAGGAGTGGGAAAGAAAAACACTAGATACATCTGTAGTGAGAAGAGATGCACAGAGCTCACAGCTGTCTTATGTGCGTTCTACGGCAAAACACCTGCTCTTTCCCCTAGTATCTGAGAGCTTAGCTCTGACAGCTAACTTTTAAGATGCAATTCCACACGCTCTTACATGGAATAACTGCAGTTAAAATGATGTATGTCATGCTTTCTATGAAGTTACAGAGCTTATTTATATTCACTTGGCATGTTTACCTTATTGTATGTGAAGTGCATTACTGCCCTCGAAATGTTAATAAAAGGTGCTGTGAATTGATATAAGCATGTGTGATGAAGTATCATTGGAGGCAATAGATGATGACTCTCAAAAGCACTATTAAAACCTGTAGTAGACTGTTGAGACTGAATGCTGAAATACTTTTCAATGACCGGAAGTCCTGTAAAATGCCAACATCATTCCATGGATAGAATTTCCATCGTCTTCTTTCCTTGTAATTAACCCTTTTTGTGTACCACAACTAATAGATATTTGAATTTACTGTAAATGAAGTTGACATAATAAGTACCACTGGGTTGACTGGCCTGCAGTACTAGCTTTTATAAACATTTATTTCAATTTAATCAAATTCTATGAAGATAAAATACCTCATATTGCATTGGTTATTCGACTCTGTACTATGAATACTCTACACCATTTCCATCTCATTTCCATTTCCACAAGCTTAAGTCCTCTACACAAAACACTGTAGCACTTATAATGAAACACAAGCGCTTTTTGTGATAATCACTATATGGGGCGGATGGTATCTGAACTCTTCCCCTTCTCTTCTACCACCCACCACCCAGTCTTAAGCCTGAGCTGATCTCAGTACGGTTATACCATTGAGAAGTCAGCAATAATATGGCTATATTTTTGGGGAATGTTCCAGAGACCAAGCTTCCATAGACTCTGCTGCACCAGAGAACTTAAATGAAAAGGAAGACCAGATTTGCACTGAGGTGAAGACCGAGAGGGAAACACGCACTATTAAATCTGACACAGGAGCAGAGGATATCAGACCCAGCCCAGCACGAAATGCTGAAGGTAAGAGATAAAACCTCAAATGTCTCACAGTTATGTTTAATAAATACTAGAAGTTATACTTGACAATTTAAAAATCAGTGACATGTTGGCTTTATTTGTTTCTTTCTTCATTATACAAAACAAGAATGCATTGATTGAGAAATCAGTATTTGTACAAGTTTTAGATAATATTTTATGGATTCAACAAAAAGCAAGTGCTTGTGCATTTGTAGGCTATGTGTTATACAAAATGGCAATCAAAATGTCATCATCACGGAGCCTCTAACATTTGAAGGAAAAAATAATGGCATTCGCATGTGCACTAGAAATCTACATTTGAAGGCGAGATGTAGGCCTTTAACAGTCTTGTAAATTGATAGACAGAACAGTATGCAGTTTCTTCGCATTTACACGCATGAGATGCACTCAGCTGCATGTAAACAAACACATTCTCGCGTACACGCCAGATTAGAATAGGACAGGATTTTCTGTATGATCAGATTTCACCTTAATCAATTGAATGAACGAATTATGGACCGCTTGTATTGTACACTTTTATCTTGGGCTTTTTGGAGCTTAATTGGTCACCATCTTGACATCCCCGTGTATCACGGATGAAAATGTCATACAGGTTTGGGCAGACCAGGGAGAGTAAAAATTACATAGTTTTGCTTCTGTAACAGAATAATGTAAAACCATGTTTGTATACTTAAAACGTTGTGTATTTTCTTGCAAAATGATACAGAAATTTTAGAGAAAATTACTTAGAAAAAGTTGATTGTTTGCTAGGCTATTCAGAAAAATAGCTAGAGCTTTTTGGGTAATTTTAAGAAGAAATTGTTATCAACAAATCATCTTTTAAAAGAATGTGGCACGCCAAGTTCAGTTTCATTGATGTGTTTTGATTGATGCTGACTAGAGCACTACAAATACAGGGTAAAAAAAAAACAATCACATAAATAGCCCCAAAAACAGCACAAAACTCACAAGTAATGATATGAGCATATGTTTGTGTTAGCTTGGATACGCTTAGTGGAAGCAGCTCTCGGATCATAAAATCTTGTAAAAAATTCAAGCAAAGAACAAGAAGTTTTGTTTTTGATGCTCTGTTCTCTATTTTCTGTCAAGGGACTGTTCACAAATATTCATAGGCTTCTTTCTTTGCTTTTATATGGTAAACACATCCAAATTAATGCACTCAAAGTCCTTAAGTGTGCATTTCCTTTTTATTTATTTGTTTTGTCATCTTTTTCTTTTTAGGTGAGGTCTCTGCTGGTCCGGAGGTGATCTATGATGATGTACCCTGTGAAGATCTGTCTTCAGGAGAAGGTCAGTCATAGATTGTGTTTGTCTTTTGGTGTGTAGATCTCCAAGGCTGTTTGATTGTTGCATGTGTCTGAGTATTTTCTCTACAAGCATTTTTGTGTACCAGGGGTTAATTTTTATAATAAATATTTAGAACTATTTTACAAGGTTAAATATTAGAACATTTGAACGTTATTTACTATACTTTTATAATTAATCTTTCTACGGTTTGAATATATTTGAAAGCTTTACTCTTGTTTCTGATCTTAGTGTTCCATCTTAAATTATGAAAATTCAATAGAAAATATTAATTGGTACATTTACAAATGATGATAATCTAAACAAAGATTGAAAAAACATAAACCATTTTAATATTTATTGTGTAACAAAAATATATATACTGCTGTCACGAATCCGGTCCATGAACTTCCGTCCCATTGCCACCAGAGGTCGCTCTCCAATTATATTGACTCTCACACCACACAGACTGTTACACATCACCCTGGACTACATTTCCCATGTTCCATTGCACTGATTGGATCCACCTGCAACCAATCACACACACACACACACACACACACACACACACACACTATGGGTGTTTCTAAAACGGAAGGCTGCATCCTACCTAGGCTGCGTCCTTCCTAGTTCAGTCCTTCAGAGTCTTGTAGGCTAGACTCCTCCTCGGCATTAAACGCTAAAATGAGACGCTCTAGTAAGTGCGCATGGCTACGTCACATATGTTCCCGCCCTCACCGTCACGGCACAAAAACACTAATAAAACTTAGTTTTGGAAAAATACTTTGTATTACAAATCTTTATATTATTTGGCTTTCTATTAATGCAATACAATGAATCACAGCCATCTACAATCTCCCTGTGGCTTAAATTATTGGCAGTTTAGCTTTTAGTAAGTAATTTACACCAAAACAAAATATAACATCTATCCTTTCATGTCCAAAAACATTATTTTTGTCTTAGATTTCATAATAAATTCAGACAAGCGCAGTACTGACTCGTTCTTCGTCAGTTTATTTTCTTGAAATGGAATGGGTACAAAGGATTGTGGGTGACTGCAGGTCACAGAGGATACATCCCATGCATCCTTCAAATTCAGCTGAATGAAGGACGAGAAACGAAGGCTGTCTTCCAAGGATCCTTCCGATTGAGATAGCCTTCAGCGACGTTTGATGACGTGGCAGCTGAGATATGCAGCCTTTGTAGGACGCAGCCTTCCGTTTGAGAAACACCCGCATGCATTGAAACGTCGCTGAAGGCCATCTCAATCAGCCTTTGTTTCGCATCCTTCATTCAGCTGAATTTGAAGGATGCATGGGATGTATTCTTTGCGACCTTCAATCACCCACAATCCTTTGTCCCCATTCCATTTCATTAAAATAAACTGACGAAAAACGAGTCATTAATGAGCTTATCTGAATTTATTATGAAATGTAAGACAAAAATAATGTTTTCGGACATGAAAGCATAGATGTTATTTTTTGTTTTGGTGTAAATTACTCAATAAATTGTTAAGTTGCCAATAACTTAAGCCATAGGGAGACTGTAGACAGCTGTGATTCATTGTATTGCATAAATAGAAAGCCAAATAATATAAAGATTTGTAATACAAAGTATTTTTCCAAAACTAAGTTTTATTAGTATTTTTGTGCTGTGATGGTGAAGGCGGGAACATATGTGACGTAGCCACGCGCACTTACTAGACCGTCTTATTCTACCATTTATATGCTGAGGAGGAGTCTAGCCCACAAGACTCTGAAGGACTGAACTATGAAGGATGCAGCCTCGGTAGGATGCAGCCTTCCGTTTGAGAAGCACCATTTATTACACCCACTCAGATCCTGCTCAAGTCGCCAAGTATTGTTTAGCGTTTATCACTCTCCTAGCGATAGCTACATTACGGAGCCATTCCGTGCTTTATGAGTTAAAGTCTAGTTTAGCTTGTTTATTTCCTGAGTCATTCATGTCTTGATCCTAGCCTGTGTATCTTCGTTTCTGTCTGTCGGCTCCGTTACAGAGAATGTTAATGAGTTCTCCCTGTTTCCTGATGGTACTGCTGTAGAACCTCCAGAGGTGGCAGCATCCGCTGCAGAACCTCCAGAGGTGTCAGTGGTATCCACCTATTAAATCTCTGCCTGTCCTGTCACGGCTATGGAGGCCATCTGTGAACTCTCTGCCTGTCCTGTCACAGATATGGAGGCCGTCTATGAACTCCCTGTTTGTTCTGTCATGGCCACGGAGGACGCTTTTGAACTTTTGCCCTGCTCTTAACCGGCAGAGTATTCCTTAACGGAGCCAAAGAGACGTGAGGCGTGCGGATCCGGCTTTTATTCATAAACATGGTCAAAACACAGGCAGGGTCGAACAACAGCAAACGGGCATGGCACGGGCAAGACACAAGATTAGTCCAGTGAATAGACGGGGTCGATCGGCGGCAAACGTAATCCAGGGGGCAAAACAAAGAGAGATAATCTAGGTACATGAGCAATGGTCCAGGCAGGAGTAAACAGAGTCCAAATGACAAGACGAGAGAGATCCAAGGCAGGCTATAAACTTCAGGGCAGGCAGAGATAACACAGAAACAAGATACACAGGCTAGGATCAAGACACAAATGACTCAGGCAATAAACAGGCTAAACTAGACTTTAACTCATAAAACACGGAATGGCTCCGTAATGTAGCTATCGCTAGGAGAGTGATAAACGCTAAACAATACTCTGCGATTTGAGTAGGATCTGAGTGGGTGTAATATAGTGTGTGTGTGTGACTGGGTGCAAGTGGATCCAATCAGTGCATTGGAACATGGGAAATGTAGTCCAGTGTGATGTGTAACAGTCTGTGTGGTGTGAGAGTAAATATAATGGGAGAGCGACCTCTGGTGGCAATCGGACAGAAGACCATGGACCGGATTCGTGATGACTGCACACTGCTAAAGCTTGCAAATCAAATTTAAGTGTAATTCATGTAAATTGGAATTTAGAAATACAGAAGATATTTTTAAAATGGAATTAATGAAATTAAATAAATTTTTAACTATTAACTTATTGATTATACATTTATTTATACAAATTACAGGCCTCCATGAGGTATAAAGATAAACAGTCAAACACTTTAATTACATTTCAGCCATCAATCTAGTGTCACGCATGTTTTATTAGGCTGCTTTTAACGCTGAAAATAAAATACGCAACATAATATGGTGACATTGACAGTGCGTTTAGCTTACTATAGATAATCTTGCCAATCATGTTATTTCCAACACAGAATGTTATCAAACACAGTTGTTCATTTGAGATGTGGTGGAAATCACATTTTATATATATATATATATATATGTATATGTATATACATATACATATATATATATATATATATATATATATATAAACTGTTACACTATTTACACTATCAAATTATATATAGATTTTTTTCCATCTGTAGATTCTACAAGGGCTAAAGTTCCTGTGGCTGAAGAAACACTCATCTTTGTGTTATATAGATATTTTTTGTATCACCACATCATTGTTGGAGTCCCTCGATATTTATAGGACTGTACTGAAACCTGCTTTGCTAAGGGCTAAAGTGCCTGTGGTTGAAGAAACACCCATCTTTGTGTTATATAGATATTTTTGTATCACCACATCATTGTTGGAGTCCTTCGATATTTATAGGACTGTACTGAAACCTGCTTTGCTTTGTGTGTCAGCTGACTTGATCTATGAAGACATACAGAAAGAGGAGGGCTTGCAAGGGCCCAATAATGGCTGGAGCTCAAGTGAGTTTGAAAGCTACGATGAGCAGTCCGACTCTGAGAGGGCGCCAACCCGCAGCAAGGTGCGTGTGTGTGTGTTAATTCAAGACTCCCCACAACTGCAATAATTACATCCTGACAAACATCTGATTTATTTTCACATATTTTCACATTCCTCATAATGATAAACCACAAAGGCCCGTAAAAAAATATTTAAACCCTCCTAGGTTGCAGGCTGATTGATTGGTGCATGGTTTGATGATTTATTTGAGATGCGGGTTCTTGTGATACTTTAATGGTCTATGAAGGGTTGCTGTGTGCTTTGCCACCACAAGAGTGCAGTATTGGCCAGCACTTGCCTAATCGCTACTAACGCTGGGTGTAACTGACACACTTTCCCACTGCTCTATATTGCTGCAAATTTGAATTCAGTGTGCACTGTGTTATCTGCCCTTACACCTTCATGAGGTCACACTGGTATGGAAAAGACTTTGCCCAGGCGGCAGTCCCTCAGAAACTAATTTCCCATGGCTAGATTCACCTTTACCTCAGCTGAATTAGCAACCCAGGCTCATTGGAAATACGTGCCTCTACATACATTTCTGCAACCCCGTAATTATGTACCTTACTGCACGTTTCGCGGCAGTTTCAAAGTGAAACGTCCAGAGAGTGGCGCTAAACACCGTTTGTACGTGACCGTGGCACGTTTTTATTACGTTAATTGCAGGCAGCACGTATTAGCGTTTTTATTATGTGAAATTTTATATTAAAGCCGTTCCAATTAAAATATCAGATGAGTGTATTAAAAGATTAATGCTCTATCATATTGGAAATATCCCTACACCCAAACCCAAACCTAAACCTGCGATAGTGTTAACAAATGCAAAGTAATATAAAAGCGTATTAAGCTGATGCAGCCTTTATTTTAACTTCCTTATGCGGATTTGAGCTGTTTAGTCGAATCGTAGTTTCCGCAGGGATTCGTGCGGAGCTCTTACATCACCTAAGTGCGCTGATGTCATATGAGCTCCGAGTAATCTACTGAACTAGAAAACTCATACATATGAAGCTGTATATGTAGCGACGCGTTCAAACTCAGTTTTCCAAGTGGTGCAGGATATTAAAATTGTTTTGAAGTCATAACATAACGTTCTGCAACTAATTGTGAAAATGAACCTTTATTAATCAAAAATATACCTGTAAATTATAATTTTGTGTGAAAAAGAATAAAGTTGTCAGAGTTTACTATACCGATGTTCATTTCAACCGGAAACTGCAGCGATTTGTATGTATAGGTACGTTTTTTCAGTTTTGCAGAAATGTATGAATAGGCACGTATTTCCAGTGAGCTTAGGTTGTGAATTAGGCTCCATAAGATTCCAACTGCCAGACGATAAGCAAGAATTAGATTGCTGAGTCTAATACCACAGTGATTTGAACTCAGTTTAACAGTTATTCCTCCAGCTTTTTTAGTGCATGTATAATTGGAATGATTTTATTTCAAAAGGTGTCAAGAGTTCCTATAGTGGGCTTATTAAGATTAAAATGAACTCACAAGGACAAACAAGCAACAATTGACTTCACTACAGTACTGGGTAATTGGGCTTTAGTCTTTGCAACTGCGTCAGAAACAGACATTTTTATTATGAAAAAATAATAGTGACTGAAATACTTGATGGCAGTGTCTGTTTATAAAATATTTATGAATATACACTGCAATTCCAAATTTTGGGGACAATAAGATTTTTAAGACAGAAATGAATGCTTTTATTTAGCAAAGATGCATTTAATTCACCAAAGTAATAGTAAAGACTTTTACAAAAGGTTTATATTTCAAATAAATGCTGTTGTTTTAAAAGTTGTTTATCAAAGAATCCTGAAAACTGTAACATAAACTGTAACTGTAAAGCTGTTATCAAAACTGCATCAAAAAACCAACCAACAAGCAAACAAACACTCAACCGTTTTCAACATTGATAACAAGAAATATTTCTTAAACACAAAAATTAATATATTATAATGATTGCTAAAGATTTATGCAACGCTGAAGACTGACATAATGGCTGCTAAAAATTAGGTTTTGCCACCTCATGAATAAATGCGTTTTAAAATACATTAAAACTGAAAACTGTTACATTTAAACTGGGGCTGTCAACATTAACGTGTTAATGCACACGATTGGTTAAAAAATCTTTAACGCGTTAAAGTAATTTAACATAATTCATGCAAATTTGCTGAAACAATTTCTATTCTAACCCTTTAACCAGATAGCGCTTCTCTGTCCAGTCCAATGATTCAGTAAGCGAGTGCATTTAAACAATCAGTCCAAAACAGCACTGATGTAATGAAAACCAGGCTGATTACATCACAGAGGGCAGAGAGAATAGAGACTCAAGTTACGTTTTTAGTAAATTATTCTTTCCAATATGTTTCACTTTAAAACACAAGCTCTGTCATTTCAGTACATTCACATTGTTTCGTTCCTGTTCGGTACCGCAACTTGACTTGTCTACTGTACACTTACTAGTATACATTATGAATTCTGAAACATTTTTGTAGTTTTTCTTTTTTTAATGTGTGCTTTGGTGTGCGCAAATGGATCAGTTGCTCTACTTATATAATTTAGTTCTTTGGTGTCCTTTTGGAGTCTCCATGTGGCCTTTTTTGGAAAGACATCTTTGCTGAACAATAGATATGATAGATATGATGACAAAACAAATTAAGCTAAATCTTGTATGCTTCATTTCATAAGGGTGTGATTAATCTGATTAAAAATTTTCATCTATTGAAAGCCCTAGTTTAAACTGTAATAATACTTCACCATTTTATTGTATTTTTGATTAAATACATGCATGGTAATACATAACTCCTTTTTTTGTTTTAAATATTCAGAGTGTTTTCAAATGTTCCATCATCTAATTGCAGAACTTCACACACAAGTTTCAGGGATATCAGAGGCACTGAAGGCAGCCTAGATTCATTCTTTGAAAATAGATCAGATGGAAGCATGTTATTCGACAGCATGTTTCACAAACATTGGATTTGGATGTGATGCCTTCCTACCTCTGTTTTGGATGCAGCCTGTGGCTTTGTTTTGGAAATGAGGAGGTGCTTCTCTGAGATTCACATTAGCGAGGGTGCATGTTTTGTCATAATCTAATCTTCCGCTGTCTATCCCACACTGCTTTGACTTAAAAATTAAGCCATGCCCCTGATTCCAGTCATTTCTCTTGCATATGCTTTTGTGGTTGATCCTGATTTTGCCTTGCACTCATCCTTTCGTTTCCCTCACTTTTATGCTTACCCCTTCGTTCCTTCCTCTCCTCCATGTTGCCATATTATTGCGCTCTCACCCATGGCCTGCATTGTTGCCGTGATGATACCTGTAGCTCTCCCCTGATGTGCGACGACTGAGAGAACGTTACACCAGGACCAAACAGGAGCTAGCCATGAGACTGGGGGGCAGACATCAGGTACACTCATGCATGTATGGGAAGAATGGGCATCAGGGGTGAACTAGCTCAGAGCTGTAAATTGGAGCGATCACACAAACCCGGGTTCAAGGTTGCACTCCTTCTCTTTTGCACTTTTCCCTGCTGAAAGGACCAGCATGCTGAATTTCCACGCTGTTTTATGCTGGTCTGTTGTTGCTGACCTACATAGACATGCTGTCAACCAGTCAAACTTAAATGCAGTAAAAAATCCTGGTGGCGCACTGACATCCCAGCATCCCATGCTTGGGACTAGCATCCAAAGCACAGTATATGTAAGTCTTTTTCAGCAGGGTAAGACTTTTTCATTTGAGTTTTCTCTCTCTCTGTGTCTTGATTTCTGTCCCTTTTTTATCTGTGTTCTGAGACTCAGGGTCCATAAATTGTGTTTGCTGCTTCCAACAACAGAGCAGAAGAGATACCTGTAGAAGTTCATTGCACTTGATCTTGTTTGGTCATATACATTTCATGTCATCAAACACAGACAACAAAGAAGTTGTGCAGATATTTGATGCTGTCTGCTTATATAAGCTATTTATTTATAAAATGCTACATATAATAACAGTTTTTTTAAATACAATATATATATATTTAAATATAACATATTATTTAAATATGAAATAATATAAATTTACACTACTGCTCAAAAGTTTTGGGCTAAGTACAATTTTTTAAATACATTTTCATCAAGGATGCATTAAGCTGATTTAAAAAGTTTATAATTTGTTTAAAAAAAAAAAAAATTAAAGTGTCGTTCTTTTGAACTTTGTTTATTAAATTTGATTACTTTGATCAAAGAAAGTTTCCTTGTTCATTTCCTGTGTAATTATATATTGATCAATTTGATTAAATGCTATATGCTCCATATGATTTGAAAAATATGATTTGATGGCTGAACACTATGTAAAGTCCTCTTTGCATTGCACTTATGGTCGATTGGAACATACCTTTTGTCTCTTTATTTTGCTCTTTGTTTGTAGTACCTCTCTCTTTGTTTAAAGTTGCGCACAGTAGTGCACAACACAACGAAATCTCCACAACATAATAGAAAAAAGCCACAACACAACAAAATTCGCACAACACAATGGAAACAAGCCACAACACAACGGAAACCAGTCGCAACACAACGGAAACAAGCCACAACACCGGGAAATTAGCACAACACAACAAAATTAGTCCTACAGTATGCGTTGGGTTGTAGAGATTTCGTTGTGTTGTGCACTACTGGGTAATGAATTATCGACAAAGAGAAAATAAGAAAAAGTAAAAAGCTCTCATGTGGTTCAAGCAAGACATTTCCACATGCTCTCTATTAATGACCTGCTTTTGCAGAGATGGGACGCCCCCTCCTTTTTTAAATATAAAAATATCACTGTAGCTTGATGCTCTTTCACACGTTTAGGATCTCGTGGCCATTGGAACAGACCCCCTTGAGCACACATCCAACTGCTGCCCTGACGCATTGAACTGGTGTCTCACAAATGGCAGGCAAACCCGAGCACGGCTGTTTACGCTCGAGGGCTTGAGATGGTCGACCTTTTTCCCATAAGAGTCCACCACATCACTGGTTTTGGAGGTACTCCAGCTTGGCTGCCTATGATTTTCTGTTCGCCTCTAGTCTCTTTTGCAGGTCCATCAGCTGATGCGGGCGGCACGTAGCGGAACAAAAGATGGCCTGGAGAAGACCAAAATCGCTGTGATGAGGAGAGTTTCATTCCTACATAAAAAGGACCACTCAGGTAATCTAAGAATGATTTCATTTGAGAATTTATCTTCTTTCGAGCACCCATCCTCACTCCTTTTCCTTTGATAGAAAAAAAATCCCATTCAGGAAAGAAGCAATTATACATTTTTAATGTTTTTTTTCCCTCAGATGAACAAGGCTGTTCATTAAATTAAGCTAGACCTCTTTACAGATGGCAGATGATCTGGCTGTCACGAGTCAGACACGACAGAAAAAGGCTGATGAAGTCCAATACCTCTCAGTGCTTTCTTGTATTTTGCTTTTAAGAAGAAAATTGACTCCTGGAGGTTGGAGGCTGAAAAAAAGATGATGTGAAATATTTGGGAAGCTGAAAGGCATTATAAATCAGACTGGGTATTTAAAATAAATTGTAGGGAGAAGAGCTGATAAGGGCATTTGGTGCACAGGAAAATTGGCTGGGATTGGTCCCCATAATGCCCTACTGCACAATGGGGTAAGATTACCATTTGGAAGTGGAGACTGGCGTGATGCCTATTGAAATTGCACTCTAAATGAGGTACCACTCTGCGTATAGTGCTAAACATTTTGATTTGGAGATTCTTTTATTATTTTGAGATGCTGCAAAAACTTGTGTGAAGATTTTAAGCCTTTGGGAAAAGGTGTGAAATTGTATGTCGGATGGTTTTCCTTTGTAGCCCTGTGGATTGAAAGATTGTTTGGATGTGGCTTAGAACAGCTTGTTCTGTACTGAGTTTGAATGTACTTTTTTCTGTTTGAGCATCTCTTCTGAGTTGTAATAAGATAGTAGTATATTCTTAGCTTTGCAGGGATATATGGTATGTTTGAACGTGTTTTTGTGTATCCTGACAGATGACACTGAGGATGATACAGGGTATCTGGATGTGATGGTATCGGAGGCAAAACACCCACCTGCACAACTGGGACCAATGCCAGATGGGCTTAGCAGCCTGCAGGTGCGTGTATATGTATTTATTGACGTTTTCAATTGAGTGTGTACATAGTCCATGCCAAAATATACACATTTGAGGGAACCCATCAATTTGGTAGTAAAATTTTCATTCCAACCAAAGTGAAGATCTTTTCTTTCAAATTCATACTATGGGCCAGATTTACTAACAGCTTGCACCAGAGCAAACTGGGTAAAAATGACTTCAGAAAGATGGCAGCATCACAATGTTATTTACACATTATACACAAAGATTAGTAGGTCTGTTAGTAAAATTTATTGACTTTATCAATCTTTGTTGCATTATGTGCCAATGGTGATCATTCAAAAATGGAGAAAGAGCAGTTTTCAAGTTTTTCTCCAAAGTCTGCGTGCCTGTTACTCAAGAAGTATTAAAGATATATTAATGCCCTTTTAGATATTGGGTCTTAACAAACTTCCTTTTGGCATCTTCAATTTTAAGGCCCTATATGGTTCGGTTCCAGAGATAATGGAATTTCAATATGGCTCCGGGAGTAAATTGTTAAATTGTACACATTTTCAGTGGTCAAAAACCAAATGTGGGTCATTTTGCAAAAATATGATACTTCTTTACTTTTAAAGAGGAATGTCTGAAGAACATATAATGTTGAAACTAGATATGTATCTTGTTTCCTTCTGTCCAAACAACTGCATTGAACATATGTCTGAGAGCCATGAGTATTCTTTTTCCAAATTTTGCGTGCCTATAACTCAAGAAATATTAAAGATATTGAAATATGATTTTAGATTGTGGTTCTTAATAATTTTTTCTTTTGGAATCTTTATTTTCAAGGCCCTACATTGTTCAGTTCCAGAGATATGGGGATGTCAATAAGGCTCCATATTCAGATTGCTGAATAATACCCATTTTGGGTGGTCACTTTGTATACAGCCTATACTTATTTTATTTAAACTAGAATATGTGAAGAATAAGTAATGTTGAAATTTGCAAATTTCAGTTTTCAAATTGCAAATTTAATGTTGCATTTTGTTTCTCTCTATCAAAACAACATACCTGCCTGAGTGTCATAAATAGTATTTTTTCCAAAATTTACATGAAAAAGTATTGAAATCATCTTCATTTTAGATTCTGGTTCCTAAGAAACTTTTCTTTTGTAAACATTATTGTTAAGGCCTTGTATGGTTTAATCCTAGAGCTATTGATTCTGCCAAATATGCCTTTTAGCAGTAGATACTACTTGATCTATGACTATGCTTCACATTTTATAACAATAAAAAAGAAAAAGAAATTTTAATAATTAATCCAGGTGAGGCAAATCTTGGTTGATGTAAATACAATGTGTGGCAAAATCAACCACTTTTCCCTTTGAGGCGTGGGATTTGTTTCAAATATGCTAAGATACAACATATCTAAACTCTTGGTAGCTTCAACAAAATCCTTTCTTCCAAATATCCCTAAAACAGATTCAAATATAGAATCGTATGAATAGACTACAGAGAGCAAGGTAATGTACCTCAACTTCTCCATTTTAGTGCATTTTTAACACTCCAACAGGTGTGTTTTATACATAATGTTTTGATAGAAGGAAACAAGATACAATTCTAATTTCAACATTATTTATTCTTCAGATGTTGTTCTTTAAATAAAATAATAATTGAAATATCTTTAATACTTCTTGAGTTATAGACACGCAAACTTTGGAAAAATAATGCTTATGGCACTCAGAAAGGTATGTTCAATGCAGTTGTTTGGACAGAATGAAACAAGATACATTTCTAGTTTCTACATTTGTTCTTCAGACATTCCTCTTTAAAAGAAAAGTAGTATCATATTTTTGTAAAATGACCCACATTTGGTTTTTGACCACTGAAAACGTGTACAATTTACTCCTGGAGCCATACTGAAATTCCATTATCTCTGGAATCGAACAATATAGGGCCTTAAAAATGAAGATGCCAAAAGAGAAGTTTGTTAATGCCCAAAAGGGCATTAAGATATCTTTAATACTTCTTGAGTAACAGGCATGCAAACTTTAGAGAAAAAACTTGAAAACTGCTCTTTCCCCATTTTTGAGTGGTCACCACTGGCACATATTGCAACAAAGATTGATAAAGCCAATAAATTTTACTAACAGATCTACTAATCTTTGTGTATAATGTGTAAATAACATTGTGATGCTGCCATCTTTCTGAAGTCATTTTTACCCCCTGTATTTTGGCTGTAAATCTCAGGTGAAAATTGCCATTTTGATACCCCTCTACAAAATAGTGGATTACTCAGTAAATATTCATCCATGATATTTAATATTTTGGCTATCGTCACTATACATGTTTACCTTTCTTCAGAAAAAAATATTAGCAAGATAAAAAATTCTAGCTGGGGACCTCTGGTTGAGTTGACACGGAATGACCCTGCTGTAATATAAATATTTACATAATAAATTATATAATTACTTAAGTTACAATAGATATTTTTTTTGGATGGTTTTTTTACAATAGATATTGACTACTCTTTGAATAAATAATTTTATTCAGCAGTTGCACATTAAACTGATCAAAAGTAAAAAAAAAAACAAAAACAAAACAAAACATGTTTATAATGTAAAAAATGTCATCTCAACCACAGATTGTCCGACGGCATATTCTGGGCTCCATTGTGCAGAGTGAGAGGAGTTACCTGGATTCTCTTAAACGGATCCTACAGGTAAAATACTATTGCATCTGTCCCAAAAACAGCTGTGTTGGTGAAATTGTTGAAAAAAAGCTTTTGATAGGATTCAGTAGGGTCAGTTTGCAAAGACAAAATGTTTTCACATAACAGAGTTTTAAAACCTTTGGTAAGTCTTAAGCGTCTTTTTTTCTTCTTCAGTGTGTGCTAACATCAAACTGAAACTCAATCTTTCGATACTTCATACTCCGATAAATTCAACAACGTAGTTAAAATTCTAAAGTCAAATATTACTGCCATCTTTAATGTTTCTTAGAATGTTTGTTATATGTAAACGTTAGTCAAAATGTCACTATTTTTGTCTCGATGACCAAACAACAAAAGTCATTGGAAGGATTCTAAATAATGTCAAGACGCTTCCTAATGGTGAAAGCCCAGCTATTCAAAGCCTCAAAACGAAAGATAACACTATCACTTTTCTTTAATAACAAATTTGCCTCCACATTCACATTCCTTTAAATGGAAGCATGCAGGTCTGGTGGGTTTCATAGTGTGGAGTTTCATTACACATAATTCTGATCTCAGCTAGTGGTGGAGAGAAAAGCATTTGTTATCACACTCCTTTGAAGGCACAGGCACCGTCTAAAATTGAATCACAGATCAATGACAGCTTTACGCTCTATGAAATCTAGTCATTCAGGACCTGTCTCCAAGCTTTGTTGTCAAATCAAAGCTCTGCCAGGTGTACTTTACAATTCCTGCTCTCTTTATAGCGTGCTAGACATGGTCTAGGGTGTTTAGATCAGGTGAAGTGGCCCCAAAGCAGGCAAGTGGGGGGCTGCGTAATTAAGTTTAATAGTGCCGTTGTGGGCATGACGCATCTTTAGAAAAAGATATAGTCCCATTGCCTCATCCTTTGTCTTATTTTCTCTTTGTCGATAATTCATTAGTGCTGGAGACTACAGGGTAGGAAAGAAAGCAGCCATGAAAAATCTATTGTGTCCACAGTCTAACTAGCAAAGTGTCTTTTCTTTTAAAGATTAGGTCTTGTATAGTTTATCTATTAACATCGCTAGCTTGTTTTGCAATTTAAGAAAATCAAGCCTAAACAAACATTTAACTGAGCACAGTTTGAATTCGACAATGTTTCAAAACAATCAAAGCCAATATCTGAGATTTAACAGTAGCAAATGAACAAGTTACAGGAATTGTTCACCTAAATGTTGCTATTCTTCACCCACCTGCATGATACTTTATTTATTTTTTTAAGTCATCTTGGAACTTGACAACCACTTTTATTTGTATTGTATCAAAAATAGTGGCCCAAATACTATTTTTGTGTTCAGTGAAAGAAAGAAAGTCATATGGGTTCAACTTTCCATTTCAGTTCAGCATTTTTAGGTGTTGTGGGTTTATTCAGTGCTAACGCATTTAATTGATCAAAAGTGACAGTAAAGACATTTATTTCTATTTAAAAATATTTCTGTTTCTAATAAATGCTGTTCTTTTGAACTTTTTTCGTCAAAGAATCCTGAAAAAATTATCACGGTTTCCAAAACAATTATAAGCAGCACAACTGTTTTCAAAATTGATAATAATAAGAAATGTTTATTGAGTACCAAATCAGCATATTACAATGATTTCTGAGAGATCACATGACACTGAAGGCTGGAGTAATGATGCTGAAAATTCAGCTTTGCCATCACAGGAATAAATTACATTTTAAAATCTATTACAAAAGAAAACATTTATTTGAAATTGTAATAATATTTCACAATATTACTATTTTGACTGTATTTTTGATCAAATGAATGATGTCTTGGTGAGCATAAGAGACTTCTTTTAAAAACATTAAAAAATCTTAATGATTACAAGCTTTTGAACAGACTAAATAAATCTGACATCCTATACAATAGGTTGAAACAAGATACATACAATATAACAATGACTAAGGGCCCTATCGTACACCCAGCGCAATGAGGCACAAGGCGCAGCGCAAGTATTTTTGCTAGTTTCAGCCCGATGCAGTTGTTTAAATAGCAAATGCATTTGCGCCCATTTGTGCGCCCATGGGCGTGCTATTCTAAAAAAGAGGTGTGTTCAGGCGCATTGCTATTTTGAGGACCTGAAAATAGACTGCGCCATAGACCAACTCAAACCTGGTCTAAAGTCTAAAGTCAATGGCACAATATTTTTTGAACGTGCAGCAGCACACAAACATGCCAAATATTAAAAATAAAAGGATTACAGTGTAAAAGAATATTATTGTGTAGGCTACATAAATATAAAAATGTCATACATGTCATAATGGATAGTCATTGCGTGAATCACAATTAGCCTACCTATGAATGGGAGATGAGACTCTGATTGGTTTATTGCACATTACGCCCAAAAAACACCCATTACTCATTAAGAGAATAGGGACAACATGTTTAGACCATGCGCCCGGGCGCGCTGACCGTTTTCCCGTTGTTAAACTAGCAAAAGTGGATTTGGACATGCCCTGAGTGCACTTGCGCCGTGCGCTTTAGACCATGCGCTTAGATCGTTAAAATAGGGCCCTAACGGAATGACGAAACCCTGAAAAAAAAAGAAAAAAAAGAAAGAAGGTGATATGTATATGTGTTCATCTCCATGGGTTCCATTACATGCGTTGTTCCAAAAATCTATTCATATATGCAGATTGCACATTTGGAATCTTGTATTCAAATGAATGAAATGGATAATGCATAGAGATTTTTATTTATTTATTTATTTATTTTTACCTTGCTGTTAAGATTAATTCAGCACATTTTTAATATCACTTCCTTGTCAAGGTGAGGCAAGTTGGAGCTGTAAAAAAATTTCAGTTATTGAATTCATCAGAAATGTCTACATTTCCTATGGTCCTCTAGGAATACCAGCGACCTCTGATGGAGGCTGAGCCTCGGATCCTCAGTGCCAGGAAAATCCGGCCCATTTTTTTCCGTCTGCGGGAGATCATGCAGTGCCACTCCATGTTCCAGATTGCCCTGGCCTCTCGGGTGGCCGAATGGGACTCTTGTGAAAAGATTGGGGACCTGTTTGTAGCTTCAGTGAGTAGGAAAATACTTTAAAATGACTGACCTCTAAACTAAACTACAGAACACTGAGCATTGTGTGTTATTATGCTTCTCTGTTGGCAAGCTGTTTCAGGTACTAATAGTGTTCTGCTCCAGTTTACTTCAAAAGCATAACCAATTACTATGAGTGAGGATGGCTGTTTTTACCAAATAAGCATGTTGGCACCACTGGGTTGCAGGGCGTCTAATGGACTAATGAATGAGGTTTCTGTAGTGACCCTCCTCACAGGCAGCATCCATAAGCTGCTCTCATTATTCTTCTGTTAAAAGAGAGCATTTGGCCTCTCTGACCTGCTTTTATTGCATAGCACTACTGGTCTTTACAAAGTCCCTGGAGCACAAAGAAGTACCATAGAGTGAACACTCAAAGCTGAAGTTGCACTGCTGTGCATTGGAGAGCAGAAAATACCCATAAACCACATAACACATCATATTGCATCGGTTTGCACAATTCTTCTGTTATTGAGTGCATATGTACACACTGTGGTGCAAATTTAATATGGTTGAACTGCAGACGAAGACAGCATAAAATATTTGCATGCATTGTCTGTGTTGTTTTAGCACCTGATTATGAAAATCCAGTAATGGCTTTAAAATACCCAAATTGGCTGTTTAAAATGCTGAAATTGTGCTTATCTACACTGTCCATATATGGCTATATACTATTCATAATGGTCTTATCCACTATTGGATCATCATTTGATGAATCATTTTGCCTTGATTAATAGAAAATGTACACAAACATCTCTTATGAATAAAATAGTTGGATATACAAGTATAGACATACAGAGATATATAAAGTATAGCAAATCTGAACTGCTTGTTTTTTTTGTCATTGCAAAATGAAAACTACTGTATATTATCACATCTCATTGTGACGTAAAATGTTACAACATTGACATCACGATTTTCTGTAAAGCTGCTTTAAAACCATGTGTATTGTGAAAAGCGCTGTACAAATAAAATGAGAATGAGATTGTATGAATTAATACAAATTAGACACTAATTTGCTAAAACATAAAATGAATTGCGAATTGTTTAACAGCTGTTCATAGCACAATCCTAATAGTTTTTGCACTGAAATACTGTTCGCTGCAAGGTGCTGCAACTATTTTGTAAATTTGCCCTGTATGTGTGTTTGTTGATAATAACATCTTTACCTGCGTGTTTCATTTCCTGCCGTACTTGGCATCCCCAAAGGGGAGGTACAGTTTGACAGGGGTTAACGTCTATTTGTGTCTCGTTAATGTCCTCTCTAAGTCCTGCGAGCACTGCTGCTGTCAGCAGGTCTGTTCAGCTTCAATCAAAGCAGAGCGAATGGATGGCTGCCATTCTGCCTGCTCTAAAACACCCGGCAGTAATGGACTGTCAAAGATGTTTAGGTCCCAGGGATGGCAAAAAGTGGTGCTGTGTTGCATAAATACCACACTAAAATTACTGTTTACTTCCATCCCTTTGCCCTGTAATCACCTTTAGAGTGGCCTGCCCACCATGACAGCAAAATTCAAGAGCAGTCTCAGTCTCAGAGCAGGATAAACTGTTCATGTTGAGAGATGCTTTAAACAAAGAAGAAAATGAACAGGAAACCAAATTAAATGTGATTTCTCTGAACGTTTGTTTGCCTAAATATCTTCTCTCTGCATTCCTCTTAGTTCTCGAAATCCATGGTGCTGGACGTATATAGTGATTACGTCAATAATTTCACCAATGCCATGGCCCTAATTAAGAAAGCCTGCATGTCTAAACCAGCATTTCTGGAGTTTCTCAAGGTAAGAGCTGATATTTGCTGTCAATATCCGCTTCAAGAATCAGAAGTTTCAGCCTAAATCACCTCTGTCTATTGCTGTCCTGTGCTGCTATATGGATTATTGACTTCTTTCTTGTCTGTTTTTCCTGTTGCACTGCAAAAAAAATCCTATTATGGAGTATGCTTTTTTAAATTTTCCAGTTCATTCAATAACAAATTCTGTTATCATTTAATCACCCTCATATCGTTCAAAACTTGACTTTTCTCTTTTGTGGAACATAACAGAAGATATTTTGCAATGACATTAAAGGTATCTCCTTTTTTTGATTTTAGAAAATAATATATTAAAATAATATAATTAATATAAGAAAAAAAATTAAAAAAGTAAAGATATATTCTCCAAAAAGTCTCAGTATCTAAAGCAGTGCTTCATCTTAAGTAATTTTACCTTCTTTCAAGAATGATTTGATATTTTAACTGAAAAAATTAGTCAGAAATACTAATTAAAAACACAAGAATTCATTAGACATTAATTGGAGTAGTTTTGAGGTTAGTCAGAGAGTGAGAAAATCTTTCGCTTGCAGCATTTCAGGCAAGCCACATATTCTGAGTGGATTATAAGTGTTGCTTTTTTTCTTAAAAATATTTTACCTTGTAAATGTGAAACTGAGGTTATCTGTTCTTTAAAGTTGCATAAACTGGAAAATATGTGTAGTGTTTTCATGGCAACAAATTTCCACGGTGACTTGAATCTTTAACATCTGTAAAAGTGACTGAACTCCACAAATGCTTAGTTGACCATAGTCTAATATCCTTGCTTTGAAATCTGCTGGAGGGCTCTCAAGTACACCTACTCTCTGACAGTGCACAGTCTAATGATTGCCAGAGTCTGCTGGCAGGCATGAAAGAATCAATAGTGTAATGCTAACCTCCACCCACCTCTCTGACTCCCTTGAGTGTCAAGATTCGTCTGCTCTGTATGTGGAAATTACTCTGTCTGCCTTTTTCTCTTCCTTTGCCTTTCTCTCAATATGTGGTTGCATCTCTTTATGCTTGCAGAAGAAGCAGGCGTCCAGCATTGACCGCATAACTCTCTATGGTCTGATGGTAAAGCCTATTCAGCGTTTTCCTCAGTTCATCCTCCTCCTGCAGGTCAGTATTTATCCATAAACTGTTCACACAGTGCTGTCGTTTAGAGTGCTTGAGGGGTCGTGCTCCTTTAAGTAACTGGAAATTAGTTGCCAAGCAAGTCTATTAGAAGCTGAATGACTGGCTAAGACTGTGCCAGGTCTTCTTGCAGCCTATTGGCTCACAGGTTTGTTCTTCCCTTGGCTCACGGCCATGATACAGAATTGGGTGTATATCAAGACTCCTATCGAGAGAACTTGAATAAACCAGCAAGCACGCACACTGCTTGAATAAATGAGGTGCTTCAGCCCAAAACTAACTTTCTTTTGTGAAATCCACTAGAAAAAATATTGAAGAATATGCTTGTAACTAATTTCCATATAGTGCATTTGGACCAAAATGACGATTTTGAAACATGGACCGTCCCCATTTACTTTCAGTGTGTAAAAATGAATGATTAGCACATTGTTCTACATTTCTCCTTTTGTGCCCAAAAAGTCAAATGGGCTTGGAACGACATGAAGGTGAATAAATTACATTGCAATTTTGGGGTGAACTGTTTATTTAAATAAATGAACACTTCAAATGTCCATTCTGTCACACAAACTAATCATGTGCCAAAATGTCAGAGCATTATCAAGATCTACTTCAGATTGACCTCTTCAGGCAGTGGGTCTCAGGTGACAGTGAAATGTTATAAATTCACCAAATTTACATCGTCAAACAGTTTGTACTACTGGCTTGATCTCTCTCATTTCCTTTCTTCACTTCTGTTCATTTTTATGGACAAGGAACAAGCGAGGAATTCACCACTGAATTTCCCCATGCAGGAGGAGTGCTGTGGCACTTAATTTCATACCTCAGTAGGCATCGATTACCCATGAATTTTGATAGATAAGTTATGAATGGGAATAAGTTTTTTTTTCAATGCTCTGACTTGAGAGTAGCCTGTGTTTAATCACACATTAAACAGAATGACACCTGATGACAGACTGAAACCTTTATCTGCTTCCTCCTTTTTAGTGGCCTGAATCAACCACAAACAGACACATCTTATTAGAAACATAAAAAAGATGTGTTAGGCAAAATGTCTAAGCTGTTCTTTTCCATATAATTATTCAAAATATGTGCAATAAAAGTGCAATAAACAGTGGCTTTTTAAGTAATTTAAGTTATCGATTACTCTCTGCTTTGCCACGTTTCATTCATATTGCAGTCACAATTGGTAATTTGACATCCACATGGACAAATGGCATTTGGCAATGGCGGCACCATACTTGGCACATTTTTATATTGAATACCAAATAGAGCTGAATTCAAGTGCTTGATTTATGCTTCAAATGAAACAACAGCAACAACAAATTGCCGTTGAATATAAAGAAAACTTTAGTCATTATTATGAGCAAATTTTTCGGTATGTTTAGATTACTAAGGAAATTACTTGTATTATAGTATTTAAAAATGAGTTATTAACTAACATTAATATGTAATTATTGCCATTTATAGAACTTTTAAATTTATCAAACCACCATTAACACATACAGCTTGGGTGTTATTAATGCACTGGCCTTTTGTACTTCTAGTTAAATTGTCTCTTGACTCCACAAAGTTGCAAATTTAATTAATACTGGTATGACTGCTAATATGACAGTTTAGGCTAAATATTTGTTGAATAAATGAGCAAAATGCATAACTGGAAATGTTGAGTTGTCAGCACTGTCTATGCCCACTTCTCTCGCTCCGCTGTTTCTCAGAGAGAGTTTGTGAATGATTGTTGTTTCAGTGCACAGCTCTGTGGTAATGATTCCCAGAGGGCTGGTAACATGCTTCTCTCCTGAACGTGAGATGGTAGTGTTATTCTGACCCTCTTTGCTTGCTTTTGAGTGGGAGTAAAAGGACCAGCAGCTTTAAATGAATGCAAATAGTGCTATAGTATATCACATTGGCTAATGTGCAGTAGAGTTGCAGTCATTAATCTCTTCCATTAGCTTCCTCAATTGAGTCCCTTTTGCTCTTTAACTTTCTTTGCCGTTAGACTCATTCTCTCTCTGTCTCTTTCTTTAGGACATGCTGAAGAACACTCCCACTGGCCATGTGGACAGGCTGCCCTTGCAATTGGCTCTGACTGAATTGGAGACCCTTGCTGAGAAACTCAATGAGCAGAAAAGGGTGGCTGATCAGATCACTGAGACACAGCAGCTGGCTCGCTGTGTCAGTGACCGCTCTCTCAGCAAGGTGAGAAAAACACGAGCATGCGTACACTTACTCTGCTGTGATAGCAGGATGCTGTTGCCTTGATGTAATCACAACAGTGTAATTCCTAATCAGAAAACCATTTCATGGTTTCGTTCCGACTTCCCTTTTCTTAGACTTTTTGCAATTACTTTTCACAAGCTGGTCTCGAAGTCATCATGTTCACACAGCTTTTCAGCTACAGCTGTGGTTCATCACATTAACAATGGACATGTTACTTGCATTTGACAACCAGAAAGTGTAACAATGCTTTTTGTCTTAATTTTATCTTATAATGTCTTATTTTATCATTTGAAACCTAAAAAAAGCTCTTCTTTTGTGAAATGTCTTTTTTTTGTTTCATTTTGTAACTTTTTCTAACATACATTTTTAATGTGTTGTAGGTTTCAGAATTGTTTTTGGATCCACTGCACACTACTGTTGAAAAGTTTGGGTCAATATTTCACAGTATTGCAGATTTTTCTGGATATAAATGCAGACTTGGTTAGGGGTAGAGACTTCTTCAAAAACATTTTAGTAGTGTATGTGTGTAAAGCTAAATCTGTATTAGAGAAGTTTATTGCGGGAGGTTCGCTAATGGCCAATTAACTGCATTACCACAAATAATTCTGAGCAGGGGCACCGCTATGGTTTCTGGGCCCCCTGAACAGCATATTGACTCAGGCCCCCCTCAGTAGAAATCACATTCCCTGGGCTTTGTGTCGGGCCCCCTCTTTTATCAGGGCCCTTGGAATCGTCCTAACCTCTTAAACCTGTGTGACTGCTACTGTTACCCCTGTGTGTGTGTGAGAGGGAGAAAGAGAGAGAGTGAAGGAAAGAGAGTTTAGTTTTTAGTTAAAATGGTGATACTAGCTTCTCTGTATATTATTCCTCATAAAAAATTTATTTAGCATTCCCTTCACCTTATGATTTCATAAAATCACCTCAAGAAAGTTCACAAATTCCCATTTTGTCCAGCCACAACAGCCTGCGGGCACTTTTCTGTCTGTCAGAATGTCAGAACGTGACATGATTAATGATGTAGAACAGTTGCAGTGCAGTTTTTATCAGTCATGACCTCGACATAAGCCATCAATGTTGCATAGTCTGTGTTGACTTTTAAATGTCTCACTGGAGCCATGCATCTTAAAGGCAACTGTACACCTGGCTTAATTAATAATCTAAAACTAAATTCAATTTAATGACGTTTTTTAAAGCTCACACCCAACTGTGTGCTCATATGGCAACTGTAGGTCTCTATCACCTAACAAACAGCCTTTAAACAGCCTGTCAAGTATTTGGACATTACAGCCGGCCCTGAAAATAACCGACCCATCTCCTGTTATACCTGGCCTGCATTTTTTTTCCATGGAATCATCAGCGAGCAATGATGGTCCATTAATGCGCTACAGCAGCACCTGAATACATGGCAGGGATGTTTCTCTTCCATTACTATGCTTATATCACAGGCCAGCTGCTGCAAATGCGAAAAAATGCATTTCTGAATAAGAGGAATTAGAGAGTAAATGAGACACTTAATTGGAAAATCTAAGTTGCTTTCAGTACCTCTTGGTTCACTTTTACTTTCTCTCTTTATCTCTCTCTATATTGCTCTGTCTCGCCTTCCACCACTGCAGTCATCTCTCTCTCTCTCTCTCATAGTCTGCATCTCTCTCACTTTCTCCTTCTGATGTTGGACTCTTTCTCTTTAGCTCTGTTGCAGAGCTACCCGCATAAGCAGCATTTTAATTCCACTCTCAAAATTAAGGGTGTTCAAATTAGGCCTGGGCGATAAAATGGTATCGGTATTTATCGGTACACCTTCATCGATAACGATAGACACAATTTTGGATATAGCGCATGAGATATAGCTGCGTGCTATGAGTGACAAGCAGATAGCACACGCGAACACATGCTGAGTGCTGTGCCTACCTGTGATGAGGAGATTGTGAATAACAAATGAATATTAGTCGAATTTAAAATAAAATTTTGCATTTGAATGCAAAAACGGTGCAATTTAATATTATTAGGTGTGTGTCGGTGAGGGAGCCTCAGCAGAGGCGCACGAGATGCGGAGATGATGATGTAAGTGTTGTTGTCGTACATTGTTTTTGTTAATATGTCCAGTTGAACCCACAAGATGCGCCACTGCTGCGTTATTCATTCAAAATATTAGAGAAATATAGAAGCTCAATGCAGAGAAGTTATTGGTTAGATTAAAACCCGAAGCCATTCACAAAGAGTGCATATTAAGTGCATTTTTGGGACAGACAACTATGATTGTTGCACTCGCGTCTCATGCAAGAGATGTATAGAAAGCCATGTAAAGTTAAAAGAGTTTAAACTTTTAGAAAACACGTTGCGAATTTGTGGAGGTTTATTCCATTTCACTGCGTCTCATGTTTTTAAATGCAATCTGTGCGCTTCGGCTATTTGAATTAAGCTAGGCTATGTATAAACACGTGATGCTGTTTTGTTCATAATTGATTATGCAATTTACGAAATTATATTTGATTTATATATGTTAATTTAGACGTTGTGCACGTTTTTTATAGACTGCTATTTTAATTGCATTAAATAAACAATTTAATGCGCTGCATTATTTTGCTCATTGCGCCCTCATGTGGCTATTTAATCTGCATATAAAACATAAGAAAGGAGATGTTTGTTTAAATTTTATTTTGTTTGACTGTTAAAACAAAAATTATTTGTTGTTTGTCTTAAATTGGGTAAATTAAAAATACAGTGGTTGAATTTAAACATTTTTTTCTATTGCTCTTTGTTTTGAAAAAGGTTATAAAAAATGTCAATAATTATCGATACCGAACAATATGAAACATTATATCGTTGATACATTTTTAGCTACATCGCCCAGCCCTATTTTTGTTTTGTTTTTAAATGTATTTTTTATGTTCCATATGTTTGTTTAGACATGTTTAACCTGTTAACTGTCGCTGGTCATCTAGTGGAAACATTTGGTACTGCGGCCCAAACAAAATCTTACTAAAAGCTCATTTTTTGAGATATCAACCTCAAATTTGGAACACAACTTTTTCTGATTTTTGTTTTTGATTTTCTAACAGTTTTAGAGTTTATCATGTTTTGTAAAATATATATATTTTAAATAATATGTAAAAATATTTTAATATTTTATGTTTTCATACACATAAACTTACATTTTTTTTTAGTTTAATTCACTTTTTTTTCACTTATGCAATAATTTAGAATAAGCTTCTTTAAAAAGAGACCACATTTAAGTCTGTGCTTCACAGTATTCAAGATTTATAGCAAATTAAGTTGGAAATGTAATTTTTATGTCTGTACGCAAAAAGTGGAGCCGACAGTTAACAGGTTAAATATGTAGGACTGTGGTCCTGTGAGACACGACATTTCATTCCTTTGTACAGTTGTAGTCACAATAATTAGCCCCCTTGGTAAATATGAGCAAAGGCGGCTGCAAAAATAAATCTGCTTTTTTTTACATTTAATATGCTTTGATACAGCACTCTGTGAACAGCCACCCCTTTCAGTAATGAACTTCTGTGATTTACCCTCTTTGTGGAGGGTGTCAGTGATTATCTTCTGGACCATTGCCAAGTCAGCAGTCTTCCCCATTATTGTGGTTTCAAAGAACAAGAGATACCTGGAATTTATACTGTAGGGATGGTCATTTAATGAAACTCAAATGTAAATTTTCTAATATTTTGAGATACTGGAATTTTGACTTTCATGAGCTGTAAACTCTAATCATCAAAATTAAAACCAAAAAAACTTTGAAATGTTTTACTTTACGTGTAATGGATCTAGAATCACGATATTCAATTTTTTTGAGATGCACCTATATATATATATATATATATATATATATATATAAGGCTTTCTGAACTTTTCTGACTTACCTATTTTATGAAGTTTTCCAGCTGTGATCCTTAGAGAGTCTTTGGCCACAAAGTCTGTCTCCACGTAGTGCAATGACAATAAAGCTTATTTGAACTTGAACTTGATTATATTATCTTTGGCCAAAAGAGGGAAAGGACATCCTGGAATTCATTGCGACAAGCTCAGTGAAAAAATGTGTGATGGCAGCTGAAACGAGACGAAAGAACCTGAATATAACTTATTTTTCGTCCAAAAATTGAGAACAAAAAACTGCTGTTTAAAATAAAAACTAATTTCAGATTTTACTTGTCTGGAATTCAAATGTACAAAATTCGAATCTATAAAATATGCCATTAAATTGTGTTTTGTGATATGCAAATGTAAAAAAAAACAAAACAAAAAAACATTTTTATCATGAAGTTGAATTTCAGTGAACATGCTAGAAAGCTGCCCACAGTATGTAGGACATTTGACAGCAAGGCAGCTTTTCTCCAGTTGTTTGCTTGATTTTATTTTTATGGCCTTTTAAACAAAGTCGAGTGTGATGAGAAAGTGGGTCGGAGAGATGGGGAGGTTTTGAACCTGTATACCTGTGTGCACAACCGCTCTTACTGTGGGTGTAATGAGCATGTGTGTTGTGCACTACCCACCGTGCAGTGGCTTCAACCTTACCATTTTTTTTTCAGCGATTTCAGCTGCGTTCCAATGTGAAACAGTCAGTTCTATTACCCCATATACATGCAATGAAATATTCATCGTCAGTCTCAGACTATCTGAGTTAGTAGGCCGGCAGATATAGTATGCTGCACAGGCTAAGACTGCAGCGTCTCTCTGTCGCTCCTCAGCAAGCACATCACATACACCTCTGTCGCTTACACTCTCTCTCTCTCTCTCTCTCTCTCTCTCTCTCTCTCTTACACACACACACAAACATTACAAACCATTTCAGTCACACACTCAATTCCCTAAAAAGGATATCTGTCCTTCCCCCACAACATTCCATTTGCCTTTTCAGCCTTTGGGTGGCGCTCTTACTATAAAACATGGCGCCTGGAGCATGCCTTCTGACTGACTGAAGGTCTAATTTTTCAATGCATTTCAACAAAGGCCAAGCAGTGTTGCCAATTCCCTCTGGATCCGGCGACTCATTTTGTGTGATGCGGGCTAAAGAAGCAGATGCATTATTTATAAAACTACTCTCCTGACTGATCAAACACCAGCACGCAGTATTTATTTGAGGCGCTGGACATTGGGTTTTGCTGCTGTGATGCTGCTTGTGCATTATTGCTGATGTAATGAGGATGAACTTTGGTTTGTCTCCTAACACAATACAAATGATATATTTTTCCCTGTCTTGTCTTGCATTAAGGATAAATATAGAATGACTGTATTGTGCATTAATTCACTTTATACTACGGGGCCGTTGAATGCTTGAATCTGATTGGCTGACGACCGTTCTAAGGTGTGCAATTATTTTCAGGGAAACGCACACCGAACGTAGTTCCAGGCAGGTCTTGACCGCATTACATGACCATATCACTTCGCCAAATTATTTGAGTTATTTCAAAGGTCCTTACAGCAAAAGAACCAAAACCCACAACGACACTGGCCAAACAAATAAATATAGTAAACAAAAGGATAAAAACGACAGATCATGTCCATGTTTTTGCCACAAAATTACGTTTTATTATGTACGGAAAGCACATACTCTATCTCTCCCACTCTCTCTCCCTCACAGATGCACATACAGTTTGCACACACGTTAAGATACACGCTAATGTTGTTAGCACTATTCTGACGATTTTTTCAGTAACATAGTTTAACAACTTAAAAATTACATGACTTCTCACAAGCGAGGTAACAATGACGGCGCTGTTCGTGAAGAAAATGAACTTAAAGTTCCACTATAAATAGAGACATTGCTGCTGAACACTAGAGACGCACAAACTCACAGAGGTAATCTCTCTCTCTCTCTCTCTCTCTCTCTCTCTCTCGCTCATAAGTTAGATATCAACTGTAATAACTGCATTAGTCTGCTATCAACGGCTCAAGCCTCCATTACTAGGTTTAAAATGACGTTTTGGAATTAGCAACGGAGGCGTTGGATGAGATGCGGAAGAAATAATTCTACTCACAACAGCGATTTAAGTAGAGAAACCGGACGAATGCCTTGAAATATATCATCTGATCGATGTCTTGAGGTTTGGCAACTGCAGTGTAAGCGGAATAATTGACTTCGGTCTGTTGAATTATTAGAAAAATAATGCACACCTGAAGTGTAATGGGCACCACCTCCTCGGGTGTGCATAATTTTTCCTAATAATTCAATGGCCTGTCTTCAATTATTCCTTACGTGTAGTGTGCATGTCAGGCCACAGTTTGGAGTGGGTCTGTCTGTTGAGAGATGGAGGTGTTCAGGAAACCTGTTTGGAAACAATCAGCCTTTTTCCAGTTCTGCTTGATGTTAGTGGCACAAACATTATAATTCACCCAAAAAATAAAATTCTGTCATTATACACACCCTCATGGCCAAATCTGGATGACTTACTTCTGTGCAACACAAAAGAAGAAGTTTCTTGTTCGTAACTAAACCCTTTCACTTTCATTGTATGGACAAAAAATTACTCGTAGGGTTTTTATTATTGTGTAGGGTGAACAAATGAAGAAATAATTTTCATTTTTGGGTGAATTATCCCTTAAAGCCTTTAAAAAAGAAAATGTGACTAAAATATTAGGGCTGTCAGATGGTTACAAAAAAAAAAAGATTTTTCTTTTGTTCTTCTTTTCAGAAAACAAAATCCAGCATAACATAATTTTGACTCACATTGACCTAGAAACACATTTTGAGTTTTATTCACTAAAGAAAAGGACTTTCTCATAATATAATTATGATTCTTCTCCAAACCTTTGCTAAATTTTTAAAAATAATTTAAATGTTTCCTCTGTAATTTTTAGTGCGGTAAACTCAAAATGTTTCTCAAATTGATATCAAATTGTTGGAGCAGATGGAGCATTGAAAGTACAGGTTTATGGTATATGAATCCCTAATTAAAAGGACCATTTAATATAATTTTATTAATATAATTACAACGTTTAGAAATACTCCCTTTTTGTAGTGCACATCCAAATTTATATAGTTTGTATTTATGAGCGTCTATACTTCTCAGTCCTATTTGAAATGAGTATCTTTAAGATTGGGTTGTATTTCCACAACCTTTTCTGCTTCAAATGTACTGCTGTGTTTCCAATCTTCTGCGCTGCCTCCCTGTGAACCTTCAAGTGTCTTCTATGCCACACTGTGGCCTCTAAGTAAGTGTGTAGCCATGTAATTGTTCGCCTTTATTTTGTAAGACTTACGTGTAATCTGTGTCTCCCCTGTCTTTTCTTCAGGTGCTGAACTTTTCTTCAGCTGCTGAGCAGAGCTCTTTGATCCTTTGCGAGACACTGATTGAGACGGTGTACGGCGAAAGAGGACAGGTCCTCAAGTCTAAGGAGCGAAAAGTCTTTCTCTTCGGTGACATGCTCATCTGTGCCAACATCAATGTCAAGTACGTGTCCCAGACAAGGTCGATTGACTTTCTCTTTGTCCCTTCGTCCCGCCTCTAAGGCCACACTGACAGATTGAAGCTCATCAGCCGATCTAGATACAGACTCCTGAGACTCCTGAAGCATTACAGTGACGTTCTTCAATATGCCGCAGTCAGTGTGAAGGGGTTAGCGGCTAATGGCGAAGACACAGGACAGAATTGGGCAGAGTCAAATGGGCCTTCATTATCTGGGAACAAATAGCAGGGTGTTTAGCTACAGCGACGCAAATTATCCCCATAGATCACAGGCATAAAGGCGCTCCTCTGTTCCACTCAAATAGATTATCTATGACAGCACCACTGATCACATCTCAGCAGTGCAAAAGGTAAACAGCTAAGTGAAAAAGCTCAAGCTGATGCTGAATCTCAAAGCTTTTGAGCTAGTCCTTCTACTGCATCACGCTATGTCTCTGTTCTACTATAACGTGACTCGACATGCCATTTAGAAGATCTTAAAGAGGTGAGCACAATGTTGAGCCCACATTACAAGAATAAAAGAATAATAAGAAACCCTGAAACTAGCTGGAGGTCCAGCCCTTCACAATGTGCTTAGAGCTGATCTGTAAAAAAAATCAGAACAGAATTGGAGAAATGTAGCAGTGCATTACTTGCTCACTAATGGATGAGCAGTGAATGGGTGCTGTCAGAATGAGTTCAAACAGCTTATAAAAACATCACAATAATCTCCAAGTAATCCACATGACTCCAGTCCATCAATTATTGTCTTGTGAAGCGAAAAGCATGTTTGTAATAAATCCATCATTAAGATCTTTTAACTTCAAATCATTGCTTCCGGCTAAAATGCAAATCCTCTGTCCATAATGTTGCTTTTTCTGGTTTTTAAGCAAATTTTTGGGTGAACTAGTCCTTCAACAGCAAGTCTTGTCTGATACCCAAAATCAGTTAACAAAACTTAAAGCGAATGAAAAATGAAAATTCTGTCATTAATTACTCACCCTCATGTTGTTCCAAACCCGTAAGACTTTTGTTCATCTTCTGAACACAAATTAAGATATTTTTGATGAAATCCGAGAGCTTTCTGACCCCATATAGACAGCAATGCAACAACCACGTTTAAGGCCCAGAAAGCTAGTAAAGACATTGTTAAAATAGTCCATGTGACATCAGTGGGTCGACTGTAATTTTATGGGGAAGGGAAGGGCAGAAAGCAAGAGATGAATTGATGAATATAAAAACTAAGCAGGGTTAATTAAATTATAGTTGCTTATGCTTAAATCTTAGACTTCATCCCTAATTCATTTGGACTGTGTCTAGACTGAACTTCATCCTGTACTTTGTCTGACCAGTACAAATCCAACAAGTTTTATTATACCAAAAGCAAGGGAAAATTACTGCTTCATAACAACAGCATTAAAAACCTTGAAATTGAGCGTTCCAAGTTCTCTTGTGAAGATAAATATCCCTTGAAGCCACACAATCATAAAATTAAACTACAAGAGCAATAAAAATAGTAAAATAATAATAATAATAAAACTAAGAAAATAGAACAGCTGATGTATAGTCACTTTCTTGAAGTAGTTTTACTGGCAGCTTCTGCGTCAGAATTGTTTCAAATTAAATCATTTTTCTTCTCTTTGCGATCTATCAGGTTCCTTGTTTTTATAATTATGCCCAAGCATTTTTACATCTTGATCCTCTTATCACCACCAGGGGCCCCCCTGACATCAGCAGTCTGGTTCCAGTAGGTCCCAAGTACACCCTGAAGTGGAGTGCCCCCTTGCAGCAGGTCCAGGTAGTTGAAGTGGGTCAAGAGGGCTCCCAGACCAAGGACACTCTCTATCAGCTCGGAGGTGTCAAGCACTTGGGCAGCTCTTCGGGATCGGGTAATAGCAACGCTGTTGGCGCCGATACTTTCTAAACAATCAGATAACACGCATCCTTTATGTGAGTCTCCAAGACATTTTGAATTAACTGACCGTTTCTTGTGAGCAATGCACCTTTTTATGGCCTCCGCAGATGAGTTTATCTCAGACAGGGTAGATAAGAACAACAGAGGCGCACTCTAAGCAATCTTATTTCACTGTCTGATAGACCACAAACATATTGAGCATGCTTTCATCAGTTTTGGCGCATTATTTCCACCTCCACACCCAATCAGAGAAAGCAAGTTCAGGAGATTGGAATCAGGACTGAACACTCTTACAAAACATTATTTTGTTTTGAGTTAGAAGACAAGGAAGAGGAAAAGAGCAATTGTGGGGCACTAAGATAAATATGCTGACAGAGCTTCAGGTACAAAGTGTTATCAGGATGTACAGGTTCTGGCTGTTTAAGCATTTTACTTTCCGAGCCGAAATATTAATGGTGTTGTCTGTGGAACACCCATGTTGGATTGTGCACATAGGGGAGCCAGGAAATTAGATGACAGAAGATGTTTAATGCTGGGGCCTAGCAGACAGCTCGCGGGCAGGAGGCTTTAGAAGACCTCTTATGCCCCCTATACCTTATTTCTCTCTGAAATCATTATAAAACAGTGTTCTGTCCGATTTATCTACCTTTGTTCTTTTCCTGCTGTTTTATAACTCAGCAGTAGTCTCCCTAAAACTTCCTATTCTCATTTTCATCATTTCCATATCCCTCAATTCAATTTAAAGTACATGAAATATTGCCAAATAATCAGTAAAAGAAAAAAATAGTGACAGGATAAAATGTATAGTAAATATTAAAGAAATGTTTTATTTTATTTTATTATTATAAAGCCTATATTTTTCTATACACTGCCATTCAAAAGTTAGGGGTCGGTAAGATTTTATTTATTGATTTATTTTAACACTTTTATTCAGCAAAGATGCATTAAACTCTGTAAGGTAAGATAAGTGTAAAGACATTTATAATGTTACAAAAAAATAAAAATAAAAAATAAGTGCTGTTCTTTTGAACTTTTTATTCATCAAAGAATTTCCATTTATCAAAAAGATATTTTTCCACAAAAATTTTAGGCAGCACAACTGTTTTCAATATTGATCATAATAAGAAATGTTTCTTGAGCAGCAAATCAGCATATTAGAATGATTTTTGAAGGATTATGTGATAATAGTAACAGCTACTGAAAATTCACCCTTACCATCACAGGAATAAATTACGCTTTAAAATACATTAAAATAGAAAACAGCTTTTTAAAATTATTGATACTGTTTTACAATATTACTGTTTTTATTTCATTTTTTGATCAAATAAATGCAGTCTTGGTGAAGACTTTCAGACACATTCAAAAATTGTAATGACCCCAAACTTTTGAAAAGTAGTGTATATTTACAGTATTTTATTTTATTTTATTTTATTTTATGTAAGGTGTAGTAAGGCTAAAACAAATAATAATAACAGTATACAATAAAATAAAATGTGAGATAAAATGTATCTCTCATATATATATCTAAAGTGATCACAGAGAAGGATAAGTTCTCACCAGTCTCATAAAGCCCTTTCACAAATACAGACTTTTCCGGAAAATTACCGGTAAATTGCCGTAAAGAGATCATGTGTGAACAGGACCTTTTCAAAAATACCGGTAAATTCGTTCCGGCAATTTAGAACGCAGAAGGAAAATTACCGGTATGAGCACATACGAGTTCAGAACGCGCTGACGTAAGACATCTACTCCGGGCCAATCATAACATTCTGACGCAGATGACACATTCGCTCCACACTTTCCCATGTTTAATCCGCCCGTGTCCGTCGCACAGACCTCTGTGTAGCCTATACACATGCGTTTTCTTTCTCAGCTGTTCACATTTACTTAAGAAAAAACCTGGATCCTCGCCAGGACGGCCATTTTTGCGTAATTTTGTGTGTATATGGCCACTTAAGCTCAACAACAAACTATGAAAAATAACTCAATATGATACTCGCTATAGGCGGCTTTGGATGTGACTGTGAGCGCTCAGCCTTGAAACAGCCTCTGGAGCGCACGCAGAGCCGGTGTTCTGTCGATGTAGCATACCCTGTCAGATTGTCATACCTCCCATTAAAACAGTAATTAGATTGTGTTTTATTAACGTCTACACCTACCCCAACCCTAAACCTACCCTTACAGTAATGAAGATGCATTAAATATTGTTTTTCAGCGTGAGAAAAAGGACGAAATATTGATGTGCGCATGCGCAGTAAGCTTGATGAAACTAAAGCCAAGGCATAAGCGAACTAAACGGCTGCTTAGGGCCACCAGAGGGCCCCCAAGAGTAGTCTACATGAAATGACCGTTTATTTTATTTTATTTTATTTTATATTATATTCGTGATATATGTCGATGGACAGTGGTAATTATACAAAAGTGCAATATGAAATAATTAAATATTCTATACATATCACTTTATTATTTCCATAGCGACGTGTCATGCAGGCACAATAATGACCATGTTGATAATATGCGCTGGACGCTGCCGTGTGGATCTGTGGGATATCACGTAAATTCACCTATTTCTCCCGAAAGTAAGTGGTCAGTTAGCTGGGAGAAAAACAGAGTAAACTTTATAGTAACCAACACAATGTGTATTTGATAGGAATAAAACATGTCCATTAATTGAAAGGATTATTATTGCCGCTTTCCATAGAAATCAGCGTGTAGCCTATTTAACAAACTAAATGTCTTTTTTTACTTAACTGAAGTGTATTTAAATGTCTGAAACCTAAAATAAACTGTATTTGGTTGAAAACATTGAACAGTTATGAAATATGAAAAGCACAGAGCGCGTCTTTCTTTTTATTTTTTCTGAGCTCGTCTTTCTCTGGCTCAGCGCCAGCCAAAGCGCGGCGCGTCAAAGGGTTAAAATCGATCGCGTTTTGGGGGTGGAGGGGGGACAAATTCAACATGGGGGTTTTGTGGCACAAATCAGAGGTGCGTTTCTCAAAACCATTGTTAGCTAACTATGGTCGTTATTTCCATTGAACTCTATTTGTAACGACAGAACTTGCGACCATAGTTGCTTTTGGGAAATGCACCCCTGGTCAGATCAGTAAAAATAACTTTCCTAGGTATATATTTTTGTAATAAAAATAAGCTTCTGTTTCATAAACTGATAACAGCTTAACATTGTTTACCTCAGCCTACATTTTGCGTCATTATGCCTCAATTAGCTAGATATAAATTAAGAGTTGTTGTTTTGTATGTACAGATGCTCTCTGTTGTGTTTAATATTTATTATAAAAAAGTATGACTTGTAATAAAAGTACAACTTCAATTAATATTTGTGTTGTTAAAATAACATTCTGTTCTGTAAATGCATTGTCTGCTGGTTTATTTAGCTACTTTCAGCACATTAAGTATGCCACTTAATACTTTAACCCCCGGTTTCTTGTTTCACAGACCAGGCTTAAGCCTAGTCCTAGGCTAAAATGTAAATCTGAGCTATTTCAACTGAAATAAACTTGCACTGACTGATCTTAAAACATGTCAGTGCTTTGTTTTGTCTTAAGATGAACACCAGTAATGCTTTTTTCTAAGGCATGTTTATAAAATTAAATGTCCTAATTGAACTATGGCTTAATCCTGGCTTAGTCTAAGCCCTGTCTGTGAAACCGGGCCTAAGACTTTGAATGTTAAAGTGAAAATTAACACCTGACCACTGTTGGAAATTTGCAACTGTTACAATTAAAAATCACCGAAGGGTAAAACATGCAGGCAGACAATGGTATGATGTAAGCAACACAGCTACAACAAACAAAACTGATAATGGGTGTGTTAGATTTATAGTGTGTGAATAATCAAGCTTTGACAATAACCAGTCATATTGGCGGCACCGAGGGGCCCTCAAATAAAATTCTGCTTAGGGCCCCATAAAGGCTTGGGCCGGCCCTGAGCGCACGAGTACCGATTGGCTTAAAAAGACGTGCAAATTATACATTTTTGTGACGATGCAACAATTAAGCAAGTGACAATTTTGTCAACTGTCCTGAAATGCGAGCGAAAGTCTTGGATCGGTGTGCAGCAGCTCGTTGTATTGCAGACGAGATGCGCTGATGTGAAGCCGCTTTGAGAGAGTGAAAGAGAGAAGACGCTGTCCAGCTGAATCACGCTGTTTTCAAATGACTGATTTAATCTGCTAGTTTGTGTGGATTTATTTACTCATATACACTCAAAAAAATGATTTTTTGATGCCTTTCACTTTATTTAAACAATTTATTTTGATTCAACAACATTGTATCAGGTTTCTGTTTCAAATGTGATTGCTTCATGTTAAGTTGACTTGAAACAATTACTCTTTGACTTAACTTGATGTTTTCATATTGAAATAGCATGTTTCAATCAAGTAACCCAACCAGGACTCAATCAAACAGGATTTTCACTTCCCATTATGCTTTGCAAAGGGGCTGAACTGGGAGAGTAAATGTTGAAATAAAGTGTAATTTTAAGCATTTTTTAGCAAGATGAGAAAATTGAGAGACTTCTTAATGATTACTGTTCTATTATGTTGGTATTTAAGTTTCTGTTATGTTAGTGGTTTAGGGTTACCATTGGTGAAGTCTTGAGCTTGTGCTTGGGTTGAGGACCTGCTAATAAAAATCCAAATCACTTTAATAATAAAGCAATCACTATGGTAGCGCTCTGGATGAAACCAGTATCGCTTCTGGATTGCCAACACCGGACATCATGTGTAAAGAAAAGTTATATTTAGTTTGTTACCACATGACTAACACAGGCATTAATTGTATAGGATTATTTGAATGTCAATTTAAATGAAAATCATTTATTTAAGTTAAACTAAAACCATTCATTCAAATTAAAGGAACACCATTGATTCTAGTTAGCTGTACATGGATGGTTCTATTTAGTTTTACATGCTTCATTCACGTGGAACCACTGTCCATGATTGAATCATGTTCAGCCAAAGAGCTATTTTTTTGAGTGTAACCTACTTGCTATCTTGAATAAATGTTTGCAGGAATTTCCCTCATTATAAACTTGAAAGCTGCGGGGATGAGTAAACGTGATATACACAGTCCCCCACGACATTCTGGACATGATTAATTATAACTCTATTACAGAGATTTGTGAAATAAAATTCCATTATTTTTTAGTAATTTTTTTTCCCCGGGCCTGGAAATTGCTGTTTCAAAATGTAATGGCTTTTTCAGGTTTTTCATGTACGAACCCTAATAAAAGCAACTGATGCACTCTGTTAATCACTTAAGCTGGTCCACCAATGTGATCGGCTGAATGCTCCGTTACCTCTCCCTCCTCTAATCACATGCCGGATCCGTCACCCCGCTTTGTTCGGGACCTAGAAATTTGCAAATTAAGCACTGGTTTGTAGTCGTCTATTACGATGTCTCTGGGACAAAAGCAGCTGCATGAATGCGAAAGTTTGAAACAAAAATGAAACCATCAACAAAAAGACTGACCGCATACCCCTCCATGTTTACAAATACAAGCGCAGCCGTTGGAGGTTAATGATGTCACAGAATTTACCAGTATTTTGGAATGGATGTGTGAATGGTGCTTTTCCGGAAAAAAAAGACGGAATGTCGTTGCCTGTGTGAACAGCGCATTTTTGAATTTACCGGTAAAGTTGTTCCGAAAATTTTACGGCAGTTTACTGGTATTACTGTGTGAAAGGGGCTATAGTGTGCCACAGAATTTTTCTTCTTTTTAAAACCCTAGACTGGTCATGGATTCTGTACTTGGTGAGGATCTGTTTCGGTATCTCTTACTATGTAGAGATAAAAGGCAGACTGTGTCGCTCTCTTCTCTTACTCTATTCAGGAAGCTCTTTGCACTGTTAGCACACACTTCTGGTTATGTAACAAGAAGTTGCCACTTTAATCACTATTTTCCAGACACCTTTGACGTAGTTTGGTTCATTGTGTCTGAATGTGTCCATCTTCAGCTATTTATAGCAGCACATAGACATACAAGCCTGTTTTGCCTGGTCCGCGCCACATCTCTCCTCCCTTGTGATGTCACTCCATGGGGCTCCTTGCCCAAACCAGATCCTATGCTCCCCCAGCATACCTCAAAATGGACTCATTATTAATCTCCTGCAGGCCCTAGTGCCCTAATTTATTGATGGAATAGACCAACATTCCAGGAAAAGGCAGACCCTCTGCTGCTGCCACTGTAAAGCAGCACAAAACAGTGGCATACTGCAAATCATAGAGGCCCCTGTGTACCATGAGATGGGACCTGCCCACTGATGGGAGAGCTATACACAAGGGGGTGGGGGGCATTTAGACAAAGTAAATATGGGGACGTTAGTGAGTAATACAAGAATAAAGGCCCGTTCACACCAAGAATGTTAATTATAAAGATAACGATAAAGATATAGTTCTAAAAATCATTCTCAATATTATTTATTATTATTATGGTGTGGACGCTAATATAGTTATCTTTATAGTTATCGTTCTTGGTGTGAACGAGCCTTAAGAACATTTATTATTATTATTATTATTATTATTATTATCCAGTTCTCACTATTAACTGAACATTAACTATGATTTTGCATCAGTAAACTCCTAATTTGTCTCTTATTAATAGTTAGTAAAGTAGTTGTTAGGTAATGGGTAGGTTTAGGGATGTAGAATATGGTCATGCAGAATATGTGCTTTATGAGCACTAATAAACAGCAATAAATAAAATAATTACAAGAAATTAACTACAAAACATGTTGTTAATAGGTATGCTAATAAGGAACTATATACTGAGAATTGGTCCCTATACTAAAGTGTTACCTTTGTATTATTATTATTATTATTATTAGATTGTTTTAGATTATGTTAATAAATATATAATATAATAATGATATATAATATAATATAAAATAATGTTTTAGACTATTATTCTAGAGTGTTATTATTATTATTAATACAAAATACGAGGGGAATGCGATCCATACAGATTGCGTTCCCCTCGGTAAATCGCGTTCCGGAGGGGGGTCCCGCACAGTAGAAAACGCGTTTGGCGTTTACAAAGAGAAGTTTCAGTGTCACATAATCCTTCAGAAATCATTCTAATATGCTGATTTGCTGCTTAAGAAACTTTTCTCATTATTATCAATGTTAAAAACAGTTTTGCTGCTTAATATTTTTGTGGAAACAATGATACCACTCAAACATCTGTATAAGATTTAAAAAAGAGAGAGAAATTAATAATTTTATTCATGCATGAAAGTGATAAAAAAGTGAGTGAAGGCATTTAAAATTTCTTTTTAATAAATGAATTAACAAATTTAATTAATATATTTGATAAATGCAAACAAATGCTGTTCATTAAACCTTATATTTATCGAAAAATCCTGAAAAATAAAGTGGATCACCATTTCCATAGAAAATATGAAGCAGCAAAATTGTTTTCAAGATTGATTATAATCAGAAATGTTTATTGAGAGTCAAATAAATTGTAATGATTTCTAAAAGATCATGTGACAGTACATTTGCATCACGGGAATAACATTACATCTTATAATATATTACAATTGAAACTTTTTTAAATTCGTAATTATATTTCACAATATTGCTGATTTTTTTTTTTTTTTTTTTACTTTATTTTAATCAAATAAATTCAGGTTTGATGAGCAGAAGATATTTATTTCAGATTCATTAATTGTAATGTTTCCAAAATTTTGGCAGGTACTTTATTAATAATATCAATTCTACATACTATATACTTTACTATAATATGTTATAGTACTTTATTATAATATATTATATCATATTGTTATCATGATTATTGAGTGCTGCTTTTTATTTTTTTACAGGACAATAGTATGTTTTCTTACAGTATAAGATATATCTTTTAATGTGCTAAAATATATATTTTTAATAAGTGCTGGGGGCGTGGCCTGTGGGCGTGACTTGGGGCTTGGTCAGATTTGCCTTCTTTTTTGTCTCTAGCTGAACACATGCCTGATAATAATAATAATAATAATAATAAATCATTATTATTAGAAGAACAAGAATAGAACATTTTTATGTATTATTTATTTATATTCTTTTAAGATAAATTATGATAATAATAATAATAATTTGTTATTATTGTTGTTGTTTTTATAAAAAAAGAAATATCATGATATTCTAAATATTGTTTTTATATTATTTTTTTTTACTTCCTGTATTTTTTTTTATATGAATTGTGCATATTTTGATTGATTAAAATATCTACATTTAATAGCTACATTTGTATTTATGTATTTACATTGCAGTTTTAATTTGGCATCACACTTTGGTCCCTGGACGTTATCACAGAATTGTTTCCTCAGTGGTCATGCACATCATTTTTAGATTTGTTTAAACATGTGCCAGACAGATCCTTGCTAAAATTATATGTGTAAAAGCACTCTGTTATGGATGTTGGTTAAAGAGCACAGATTTGAATGAGAAATCCAAATTTGAGTTGCCCTTCTGGCAACAGCTTTGTTGACTTTAGGCTTTGGACTTCCGTATTGTGCCTGCATAGGCCTCCGCTGGCGGCCGCCCAGCGTGTGTGTCAGTTTACATATGACAATGTGTGTGAGAGAGATAGACTAGTGGAAATGGCAGAATACCATGCCATATTGTGAAAAACCAGATCTCGGCACACCAACTGGATTAGTCTGGATTACAAGTCAGCACATTCACCTGAGGCCAAGGTGGGCTACGAGCCCACAAACCTGTAGGCCCACCCGAGGCCTTGCCACAGCAACCAGAAGAGCATGTCAACTCTGCCAGCTTGCGCTGTAGGGGCTCACTGTGCCTTTTTTTATTCAAATGTGCCTGCTATTGATCAAGCTGTGCCAGTGACAGATGTCTCTGTGGCTGTGTGAATTGAAGACCCTATTAAGTTTCTAAAGGTTAGAGAGAGACAGACAAAACAACCAGAGAAAGATGTAGAGAGAAGTGGATGGAAGCCTAGACAGAGAGTGAAAGACACAAAGACAGGTACAGAGAACCGAGAGAGAGAGAGAGAGAGAGAGAGAGAGAGAGAGAGAGAGAGGGAAATGGTGTGTCAGAGACAGAGAGAGATCTCTGACAGACCTTCCAGCACTACTTTGAGAATTAGGTTGAGCTGGGGGCCAACAAATGCCCCATACTGCACAAAAGTCACCTGATTATGCAGAGGTGCTGAAAGGCCAGACAGTCCTGCGGTCCGTGCATCCAGCTCCAGGATTTAATTACACTCCTCATTCCTGGGCTATGCGTCGGATGCATAGAGCACATTCACCCCGGCTATTGATTCTGCAGGCAGGACCGGAGACCGCAAAAAAGTGAATGTGGATCCAAATCGATGGTACATTTCACGTCTAATGAGACACCTGCGTTCGTTTCGTCACCCTTAAAGGGCTTCATATTTCTAAATGGCTTCATTTTATACTCTGCTCCTCTTCCCTATAGCATTAGCCGGTGTGGGTACACAAACAATGGGAGATCGATCTATCTTCGGCATCAATTCTCTTTGTTAGTGGCGCTACTGGAGAGTATTGACAAATGAAAGTTTTGTCATAGACCCCAAGTCTTTAAAAGTTAAGGCGTTTGATTTTTTTTTTCGATTTGCATTTGGGCAAACATTCAGGTGAAAGCTTAGAGCACAATCAGTCTGAATTCCTCTTTAAAGGTCAGGTATCATTGAGAATTCACCTTTCATGTCATTAGACCACTGTGCAGGTTGCAGATCAGTGTCTTGAGATTGAAGAATGTGCATTTTATAGGAAATGCTAAAGTGTTTTTATTATTTGAGCATAGCTCACAGTGTAACCGAGCCGTCCTGACTCGATTATCAATTTGAATGATTCAGCACCTTTACGGGAACCCATATCCACAGAAATACCATCTCAGCTTTCAAGAACCCTGGATTGCAGGTGCTTTTTGCACTCTGGGGTTCATGCTCTGATAAAGCATGGTGTGCAATTTAAGTACTGGATAAGTGAAGCTGGCTATTTTTGATTGACAGGAAGTATCTTTCTGGGTCCGCCCTGTCTGTATCAGGAACTGCAGGAGTTGCAGCACGACCTCTCAGTGGTAGAGCAGGTCACTCTGCTCGTGAGGACTTTACAGGGAACGTACCAGGTAAGTACTGTTCATTACCACATGTACAGTGGGCCCAGGATGTATTTGGACCCTTAAGTGGAAACTTGAGGGGAGCTGATGTTATACATTAAAAATCACCATTGGGCAGAGTTAGTTGAAAGTAGTTGGAAAAATTTTTCATAAACTGAAGTTTGTGCTAAATAAATTATGCATTCCATACGCTTTAAATATATAATATATATAAATATTAAAATACAGTTGTATACTTGTGTCAGTGGAATTATGTTCGAAGTTTTTGAAAGGAATTTAATTTATTATTAGAAATACAGTAATATTGTGAAAAATTACAATTAAATATAGATTTTTTTATTTTAATATATTATAAAGTGTAATTCATTCCTGTGACGCAAAAATGAATTTTCAACATTATTACTCCAGTGTCACATGATCCTTCAAAAATGATTTTAATGTGCTGATTTATGATAATATTTATTATTATTGGTATTATTATTGTATGTTCTGCTGCTTAATATTTTTGTGAAAACTGTGATACATTTTTTTCAGGACTCCTTGATGAATAGAAAATTCAAGGGAACAGCATTTGAAACAGAAATATTTGTAGCATTATAAATGTCTTAACTGTCATCAATTCAATATGTCCTTGTTGAATAAAAGTTCCAATTTCTATCAAAAAACAAAACAAAACACAAAAAAACTGAACCTAACTGACCCAGCTTACTGAACCAAAGCTTTTGAACGGTATTGTAAGTTGATGTGCATATATGAATTTTAAAAATAAGATCAGATGTGTTTTTGAATAAATAAACAGAATTTTCGTTATAAAAAAGCCCAAGTGTCCAAAAATGATAAAAAGAACAACGTCCAGGAAAAGATCAAGGTAGAATACAATAAACAGCAAAACAAAAGCAGTATTAGTCACATATGCTACAGCCATCTGGGGATGGAAGCCTTTGGGGTAACAGAGTTTTCAACGTAATTAAATTGTGATCAAAGTTCGGCAACATCATCAATTGATTATCATGGCATCCGCTTGATATTTGGATGACAACATGGGGAGACCTTCATAATCTGATCCAGAGTTAATGTTCAGATGGGAGATAGCTCTGAACAGCATGTCTATATAGCACAAGGCTGCTTTCAAACCAGGACAGCTCCCCTGAAGGCTTGACAGCCACTAAACCAGTACAAAAACAGCTAGATTGCTTCTTTTACCTCTGAGCGTTGTGTGAAAACAGTAACAGAGCTTTGTCTTGCATGGTTTCCTGAACATAGCCATGCCTTTGGCCTTTCTACAAATGACTAATTCCTACCCACAATCTAATCAGAATATAAATGCACAGCGAATAGAGAATGAGTGAACTTCTGCAGACCTCATTGATTTTGGAGATGTATTTCAGTTGGATTTGGCTTTTGGGAGGTATGAATAATTTTGTTTATGAGAGGGAAACCTTTATTATTTCATCAATACTTGGAGGCCAAAAACATAGTTAACATAAAAAACAATAAAGACCTCTGCATTTAATGTGATATGATGCAGTGGTTTTCACCTGGTTGTGGGTCTGTTCTGATATGGTCAGCTGTGCTAAATGCATATAATAAAAATTGACTTGCCAACTGTGGCAGTAAAGAAATGTATAATTGCACAAAAAAATTATATTCCAAATACTGTAAATGCTGTTCATTTGAGCTTTTTATTAATCAAAGAATCCTGAAAAAAATGTATCATGTTTCCACGAAAATATTAAGCAGCACAACAGTTAGAAACATTGATAATAAGAAAAAAACGTTTCTTCAGCTCCAAATCAGCATGTTAGAATGAATCATGTGCCACCGAAGACTGGAGTAGTGATGCAAAAAATTCAGCTTTTCCATTAATTACACTTTATAATAAATTGTAAAACAAATATTTTAAATTGTAATGATATTTCACAATATTACAGTGTTCTGTATTTTTAGTTAAAAGTAGTTAATTTAATTAAAATCCAGCTTTGTTGAGCACATTGGTGAAACATTAGTGTAGTCATATATACTGTAGTTAGGATATCAAAAAAAAAAAAAAAAAAATATATATATATATATATATATATA
>JAFVLL020025101.1:9302-21972 GCA_021397915.2 Tor tambroides | reverse complement strand
GTAGCAAAGTGTCATTTCTTCAGTGTTGTCACATGAAAAGATATAATAAAATATTTACAAAAATGTGAGGGGTGTACTCACTTCTGTGAGATACTGTACATATATGTATGTGTGTTTGTGTGTATGTGTGTGATACATTTTTTTTAGTTTTACACATTACATTTTTTAAGCAATTAGTGCAGCATCCATTTTTTTCATTCTTCAACTTATAGGTTATGTATATACAATTTATAGTTTGTGAAGATTTTTTTTAAGTTCACTTAAATTAAAAGATGTAATATTTTTCAGAGTCCATTAAATGTTAAAAATAATGGCTTTAAATTGAGAGGAAAATAGAGATATCAGTAGCAGTATTGGTATCAATGATACTGGCATTCATTAATAACCATTAAACACATTTAACACACACCATCTTTATGTTGTTTTCATGTTAATTTGAAGGTTCAATGTGAAATTATGATAATATAAATATATTAATATGTGAATAATTGTGATTAATTACAGAAAAATGTGTGATTAGCCTAGAAAAAAAAAAAAAAGGATTTTATTTTTTTCAAAGTTATGGTTTTGAAAAGAAATAAGGTGCAAGTGCAACCTGAAAGACAGTTCAACCATAATATGCTACATGCTATTGCTAGTGAGAGCCAGTGTTATTTTACTATAGTTTATGTACTATTATAGTATTTATTAATATTTTAAGTTTACTTTTTAAAACATTTTTATATGTAATTTTGTTGTGGTTTTGTAATTCTATATTTTAGTAATTTAATCAAAGGCAAAAATCTTAGTTGAAAATTGTAAAAAAAATAAATAAATAAAATAAAAAAAATCTAAAAAAATGAAAATTGTTAAAAAAAGTTTAAAAATAAATTTTCATTATTTAAATTACTGAATTTTTTTTTTTTTTAATGTATTTATTTTTCTAGAGACCTTTTATTGGACAAAAATATGTATAAACTCATAATTTTGGTCCTTTTTGCTTATGGAGAAAGACTTCAAATTTCATATTTGCATAAAAGCATAATGTTGATGAATATTAGCATATACATGATGGAACTAACAGACATGGACTACAAGAAGCAAACTACTCCTTTGGATTTCTTTAAATAAGCTTTAAATCATTCCAGCTGAAGTAAACTAATACATGAAATTTATATTGATGAAAGTTGTTTACATTACATTTTTGTCATATATGTCTCCCAGAGATCTTGTCAGAGCAATTCTCGCAGCGCTGAAGATGTCAGACCACAAACAGACCAGAACCAGCACAAGAAGACACACAGGACCATCTGTCCAATCATCACAGCAGCATGGTGGAAGAAACGAAGGGAAAGAGACGAGATGTCCAGCTCTTATACCACACACAGCCATCCACAGATGGACACAGACACAGATGACAATAACAAACACATTCCACTCATTCGGATGGATAAGACTGCGGTCGGTGATCTCCACAATGAGCGTAACGCCACCAAGAGGAGCTGTGAGTCAGGAAGTCAGAATTCGCTCAACTCTCCTATGAATCCCACAACCAAGAGTTCTGCTCAAGCTCCGGCTCGATCGCTGACCGCAGCCCAGCAGGGCCAGCAGGGCCGCAAAGCCCGGACCTCGTGTCTGATCAGGGAGAAGAAAGCGGCCCGGACCCTCAGTGCCATTCTCCTGGCTTTCATTGTAACATGGACCCCCTACAACATCATGGTCCTGGTGTCCACTTTCTGTGACGACTGCATTCCTGAGGGCCTGTGGCAGCTGGGATACTGGCTCTGCTATGTCAACAGCACGGTCAACCCCGTCTGCTACGCGCTCTGTAACAAGCACTTCCGGGTCACGTTCAGGGCGCTGCTGCTCTGCAGGTGGAAGGAGCATAGGAAGGGGATCAGATGGACCCCGACTGGGAACGGCTGATTAAATCGTGACCTTGGGTTTTCTCTTCATGATATCAGTGATTCAGCACTGCTTGACAAATGCTGATCTTTATGATGATGCCAAGGCTTGAAAAGATCCTAGAGATCAAAGTTGTGCTTCAAACGTAGTTCAGTTTGTGAAATCGTATCTTTGCAGGGAATGTAGCAGTTTTTAAATTTGAATTGCCTTACTTGACACATTCAAAATATAAAATGTAGCATCTGGGTGTGTGTTTATCAAGCATAAACCCTTTAACCCTCTGGTGACGTTCGGGCAAAAATTTGACATCTTTTTTGTTTGTTTGTTTGTTTTTAGTTAATCAGAATGGTACAAGACTTGGTAAAGGTTACATGGACACCAAAAATAAATAAATAAAAAATAAATAAAAATCATGGACATAATTCAAAAAGGTTAACTGGTTCTGAAAAAAACCAAAAAAGTCACTCCTATTGTTTGCATTGGAAACGAATGAGAAGTCTAGTGGAAACGTTTGGTACTGCACCCAAACGAAATCTTGCTGAAAGCTAATATTTTTGTATATCAACCTCAAATTTAGATTTATGGCTTTGATTTTCATGTAGGTTTAGAGTAAAACATGTTTTGGAAAATATATATTTCATATAAAATTTAAAAATAGCATTTTGTATATTAAAAAAAACAACAACAACTTTTTAGTTTCACTTTTTAAACTTTTTTTTTTTTCACTTCAGCTATAATTTTCCAAGTGTCTTATTTAAAAAGAGACCGAACTTAAGTCTGTGCTCCAAAGCATTCAAGCAATTCATTTTCAGGTCAGTGGTTAATAAATAGATCACAACTATTCCATAAATATAATTTAGTACCATAAAAGCACAAAATATTAAATATAAAACATTATAAAATTATACTATAGTAGACAATTTGAAGCAGGATTTGGAAAGACTCCTTGCATCTCTCCCTAGGTGGAAGGATTAACATCAAGATGACTGTTTTGCCCAAGTTTTTATATATTTTCCAATGTTTACCAATATTTCTCAATATCAATCTTTCTTTCGTCATTTAAATGCTCAAATTACAAGTTTTATTTATTTGGAATAAAAAGCATCCTAGGGTAATGGATAAAATATTACAAAGACCCTACAGTTCAGGAGGTCTTGCCCTTCCAAATTTTCTGTACTATTACTGGTCGGCGAATATTAGGGCAATTTTATACCCGCTGCAGGAAGACGACACATCAGCCAGCTGGCCAGAAATCATCTATTCAATACAACCCACTGTCAGTATTATGTTCTAAGCTGCCATTGGCACATCCTTTATCTAACTTTACACTCTCCCCAGTTACATTGTTACATTCTATCAAAATTTGGTACCAGTTTAGATGTCATTTCCCACTTAATGATCTCCCGCTTGCCTCACCTGTAGCACAGAACCACATATTTACTCCAGATTTATGGTCAAAACATGGTATTTGGTGTATGATTTGTATTTGGATGACACATTTGCCTCCTTTGAACAATTAGCTCAGAGATTTGCTATTCCTAATACACACTTTCATAGGTATTTACAGCTTAGGAGCTTTGTATCATCGAATTCAAACTGTTTCCCATGTTGTCCTCATCGATCTCTCATTGATTCTATTCTCGAACGTATGGGGGAGGGGAAACAATCCATTAGCAAAATCTACTTAATCTACATAATCTGGCTACCTTAGAAACTTTAAAACAAAAATGGGAAAAAGAAATGGGAGGACCAAATATCAGATGATGCTTGGCAGGAAGCAATTTGGAGATGCTTTAGTCTTAGACACACGATTGTTCAGTTTAAAATTATGCATCGTCTTCATTGGTCTAAGGACAGACCGGCAAAGATTAATAGTGATGTGAATCCTACATGTGATCGATGTCAGCAAGCTCCTGCCACTCTATATCATATGGTCATGTCTGAAATTAATAGAATATTGGGATTCAGTTTTCGAGACCTTTTCTAAAATGTTTGGTAAAACTATGGTTCCAGCCATGCTGACAGCAGTATTTGGAGTTGTTACTCAAGACTATAATCTAAGCAGATCCCAGTCTGATGTTATTGCTTTTTGTTCACTTCTAGCCAGGAGGTTCATTTTATATAAATGGAAAGACTCCGCCTCCAACATACAGACACTAGATTAAAGATGTCATAACATACAATTGGAAAAACTCTGATGATATATGAACGGGTCAAATAACAGATTTTTTTACTACTTGGCAACCTTTTCTAACCTTTGTGGAGAACACTTCTGCTGGAGAATTGTACTGAACGTACGTTGTCATTTTTTTTTGTAAAGGTCTGACTGCAAGGGTTGGATTTTTTTGGATTGCTTGTTTTTTAAAGTTCTGTTCTATTGCTCTGTTCTAAAAAATAAAGAAAAAGATTGGGGGAAGAAAATTATAATATAGTATTCATTTCATTGAAATAAAATTTGACCATCAGGTGAGCAACACCAGAGGGTTAACATACAAACTTTGTACTAGAGCTGCAGACATGAAATTAGTAACAGTAGTGAGAATTATGTTAAAAAAAAAAAATAAAAAAAATGCATTATATAAGCTCTTAAATTGTAATTGTATACATTTTAATTTAAAATCTTGATGTTAAAAACTATGAGATTTAAAAATAATCTCTTACCTCATGTCTATTATTTCATATGTATACATTTTATTGGGTCTCAGAGTTATAGTACTATGGTAAATTTCATTGCAACCTTTATTTACTTTGCTGTTAGCATTAATAAAAAAATACACATTATTAAGATTAATATATCTGTTACACGTATGTTTATTATGGAAAGGCCAATATGAAAAATGTAAATAAAAAAAGACAGAAAAATACAGCATTTACATTTAATACCAAATACAAACTGACATGATATACCAAAAACAAATACAAAACGATACAGTACTCACGATAATTCAATATGGTTAGTCAACAATAATAGATATTGGTTATATCACATACAAAATTCTGCTACGAAAGATAACCCGCCTCATGACAGTGTTTTTGTAGAATTAAAATGAGTAAATCCAGAAAATGAAGAAACAAAACAATTAATTAAAGCACCACCTTCTGGTTTTTGAATCTGGACCTTGGCACAATTACGTCCTGAAAGAACAACTTACAAGAAATAATCATTTACGAGAAAGATAAACAGAGATACACTTCTTGTACAAATGAATATTTAAATCCATAACATCCTTGAAGGATTAAGCCATATGTTTGCTCTATGTAAACAAATGTATCTTGAGTGAATAATAATAAAAAAAAATATTTGGCAATGCATAAACAGGTGCTTAATCATCTGAACCATTGGCCCTAACATCAAGGAACGTGGAAATACTGCTCATAATGCATGAAGCGTATTTGATCCGTTTCAAACCTTTCCTTTATGCACTCTTTCATTTCAAACACTGCTTGTGATGTGTGTAACAGTCATAGTGAAATAAAAACCAAAAACAATGGCTACGTTAGGGCCAATGATTTCTCTCTCCACCAGTTCACGACCGTCTGAATGCGTTTCTAATGGATTGTGAGAGCTGCACATTCTTCGAGCTTGACTGTTTTCATTATCACTCCATCGCAGGGTTTTGGCTCTGATAAATGGAGGCCTTGTCCTTCAGAAGAGCCAGACACAGGTGGCAACTCCAGCTTCCTAGAAACAAGATTAAAGCCAAATATCAATCAGTGGAAAACAACTATAACTACTACTAACTTAAACGGCAATAAATGCATAAACTTGTGCAATCGTTTTGGTGTCAAAGATGTGGCTTCACAAGATCAGATCTGATTGCTTTTTAAAGCTTTCTGACTTTATTTGTTTGGTCTGTTCCTCATGCAATGCTATTGCACTGCATCACAAGACTTGGAATACAGCACACAAGTCAATAGTGTGACATGCAAAACTCAATGTTATCCCCAATGTTGTGTTCCGGTCATTTTGACACAGAGAGGTTTTTCTTTTTCCCAAAATGATAGTTAATGTTTTTGCATTGGAATAAAACTTACTTTGCTCACACAGGGTATAAACAACATCCAACTTTAAAAAAAAAATCTTTTTTGGGATTTTCTTATGCTGTATTTTTTACCAAATATTGGATTCAGGTTTTGTTTTCTTTCAATTAGCACAGGTTTTGGACACTGATTGATCACAGGTCTCAATGATCTGAGCTTATGCATCTCTGCTTTTCCATGAACATTATCCACAATAATGATTTTTTCACTCATGAACTGAGGTGCATGAGCTCAGATCATTAAGGACTATGACAAAAAGAAATACAAAACCTGTGCTAACTGAAAGAAAACCAGTTGATAATATTGAATACAAGATTTGGTGATAATAGAAATTTAGATGCAATTTTTACACCAAACATCAAATTAGTTAAAAGGATTTTCAGCACAACACAAGGGTTAAAAAACGACTTAAGGCACGTTATATTTATATATTCTTAAATTATAACTATATTAACTTTAATAAAAAATATTGATGTTAAAAGCAAAATGCTATTAAAAAAACCCCAATTCATTATGCATATTTCACATGTGGATGATTTACTACTGCTTTATGGATCTCAGGGATATAATACTAAAGTAAATTTCAGTGCAGTTTTTTTTTTTTTTTTTAGTCATGAAATATGTGATTTTTGCCTGTATGTGCATATACAAACACATGGACCACTTTTATGTGTTCTAAATGGTGTTTTTTTGTGAAATGTTTGGAGTTTGATAGATTGTCCCCATTCAGTATGGCTTGGGACGCGATTCCAAAAAGAATGGATTCCTTAATTCCAAGGTTTTGGGAATCGAGAATTGATTCCCCCAAAGGCAAGTCCTCTTTACTAGCCTTTTCAGTTCATAGAACTAATCATTAATTCACCTCTTGGCCTCTAATATCGACGGGAAGTCCGATTCATCTCCACAAACCTGTTCTTTTGGATGGGTTGTTCAATGAATCGATTCATATTGACCTTGGCATGTACATATAACAGGGTGTCATGGTACGTCACACTGAAACATTTAAATAAAGCCATATGTGATTATTACCTTTCATTCACTTTGTTTTGTTGTCACCATTTTATTCAGTGATCCTGCATGTCCAATAGCTTACGACTGACAAATATTGATTAGCTAAGTTTCCTACAATCAAGTTTTTGTACCTAAAACATACAATATGGACACTGACATGGATTTGTTCTGAGATCTAAAGTGTATAAAACGAAGAACCTAGTTCTATAAAGTCCATTAATTAGCTTAAAGGGTGAAACTGGCTTGTTCTGTTGTCCAAAATGGTTTTGAGCACCACTCTGTACTACATGAAGAAGAGATAACAGATGCTGATAATAATCAATGAATAAAAAGGAAGTTTAAAAGGAAGTAAGCTTTCATATCATGTAGTCACAGTGAGATTAAGTGAGCAAGTTCTACCAATCTATAAAGAAAAAAAAGAAAGAATAGAAAACAGTGGATAAATCGATTCCAGGAATCAGAAACGATTCTGAATGGAACAGCCCTGAAAGGTGCAAACTTTCTTGAAAATTTCTTTCTTTTTGCATTTAATGGAATAAAAAAAAGTGGTATGAGTGTGGAACGACACGAGACGGAGTAAACGATGATAAAAGCGATTGCTCGTACCTTCTGGAGGGTCTGACATGGGAGGGCTGAGGCAGTACATGTGGTATCCTCGATCACAGTCATCACAGAACAGAAGCTGGTCCTGCAGAAGATGATTTAAACACATTGACAGATGGTATTTTCAAGATATTTTCTTGTAAATTGAAATGTAACTTTTTCAGATATGTTTTCCCATTTATTGACTGGCAGCTCTCCAGTCTCCAGAAGTAAGCGCAGAGGCGCTGTGTGAACATATGTTAGTGTAGTAAAATGTGAACATGCTTTTACTCATCTCACTTACACAAAAACAGATTCAGCATCCCTCAAAATTAATAAAATCAGTGAAATGCAATGAAATTTCACTTTCATATATTTTGAAAATATTTACATGTATATATTTATGTTCATATAAATTATATATAAACATATTTAATATATAAATGTAACATTTTTCTTAAATATATACACGCATGTGTGTGTATTTATATTTACATAATAAATATACACAGTACACACATATATATTATGTAAACAAAAACTTTTATTTTGGATGCAATTAATCGCGATTAATTGTTTGACAGCACTAGTTTAATCCCATGTTATTAACCAATTTCTTTGCTGCTGACCTTCGATGATCCAATTCAACCATACTAATAAGCAAAAATGACTAGATAAACATAAAATTTGTGTTTCTTTTTTTTTTTTTTTTTTTACTGAAGAGTGTTGGACTTTATTCTCCTGCATCCTATTCTTCATGCAATTCAGAACGGCAGCACAGCTGAGAGGTTTGTTTGAGCGGTGCCCTCTACTGAACAAATGTGAATCCACATTTCCTTCAGACTTATCCATTTCACTTTCGGTGTGACAGGGCTTTTACATTTGCCAAAAATAGAACTTTTTATATTAAAAACAAACAAGTAAGTCCAGCCCTGATTTAAAAAGTACCACAAAAGTAACGCAACGCATTACTATTATCCACAAAAAGTAACTAAGTAACATAATTAGTTCCTTTTTTAGGGAGTAACGCAATACTGTAATGCATTACTTTAACCCCTGGTTTCACAAACAAGGCTTAAGCCTAGTCCCAGGCTAAAATGTAAGTCTGCACTGTTTCAACTGAAAGAAACTTGCTTTAACTGATCTTAAAGGGGTCATATGATGTGATTTCTTGTTTTCCTTTTCTTTAGTGTGTTATGTTGCTGTTTGTGCATGTATACAATCTGCAGAGTTACAAAACTCAAAGTCTCCCACAAAATAATTTATTCTATCTAAAAGAGAAGGCTGATGCAGACCGGGCTAAAACGCCTCATTCAAACACGCCCCCACATGTCTACGTCACGATGTGGAAATATTTGCGTAATGCCGCCCATACGTTCACGCAAAGAAAGAAGGCGTGGTTTCAGTAACCGCAGTAGTGTTGATGCAGCTGTGTCAGGGAGACACTGTGTGTTTCTATGCGAAAGCAAAAGCACTTTATTTGGCCTTCCGAAAGTAGATGCAACTAGGAATCATTGTTAAGATTTATATACAACAGAACAGCACAACCCAAATGTTCGAATTTGTGCAACGCATTTTATGGACGACAGTTTCGTGAATCTAGGAGAGTACAAGGCTGGCTGTGCACAAAGGCTATTTCTCCAAAAAAAAAAAAAAAAAGGGTCAATTCCGACTTTGCTATGACAATCTGGCACTTTTGAATCAGCGACTGTAAGTATGTTTTGTTATTAGTGTAAGTAATTGGTATTGATTGTTCAAATCAGGAGTTTTACGCGGTGTAGAGCAAAGCGTCGTGTGTGTGTGTGTGTGTGTGTGTGAGAGAGAGGGGGAGAGGGGGAGAGGGAGAGGGTCACATCACAGTGGATTCAGCTTTCTTAATCGCGGCTTGTGTGCAAACACATATGAGCTTCATCACTGTGTCTGTCACGCGACTCTGTTCCCCTCTCGGGCTTGAACTGATGGTAAAACTAAGGACATTATTAACTGTCTTTATATTTACTTTGAAAGCTGAAGCTCGCGATTATGGAAAGGGCCGTTACATTTCCGATGCGCGCTTTGTGGTGTTCGGCCAATCACAATGCACTGGGTCAGTTGGCCAATCAGAGCAGACTGCACTTGTCGGAAGGAGGGGCTTTGTAGAAAATGACGCGTTTGAGAGAGGCGGGGCATAGAGGACCAACAATAATGTACAGTAGTTGAAAAATAATGTGTTTTTTGAACATTAAAGCAAGTCAACATATTCTGTTACACCAAATACACAAAATAATGATCTTTAAAATAGCATCATATGACACCTTTAAAATACGTCAGTGCCTTGTCTCAAGATGCACACCAGTATTGTTTTTTTATAAGGCATGTTTATAAAAACTACTTAAATGTCCTAATTTAACTATTGCCTAATCCTGGTTTAACCTAAGCCCTGTCTGTGAAACCAGGCCTAAAAGTAACTTTCCCCAACACTGGTTTTGCGTGTTTGACTGATCATGTGAGGAGACTCACGTCATTCTCAGATGTGCCACAAACATTGCAGCACTTGCACTCAATGCACTGCCAGCGGTAAGTCTTCACAGCTGCCATCATCACGGCAGTGAACTGCAGGCACGAAGGATGTCCTAAGGAGGGATGAGAGAAAAAGGCCACGTGTGAATTATGTGCATCTCAACGTGGAGGTTTAGAGCTTGTTGTGTGTCTCTGTGTCGTACCTGAACGTCCACAGTCAGAGCAGGACACCAGTTCCTCAGACTGGCCTGTTTTCTGGTTCATGTTGGAGTCGCCCAGGCAGAAGTCACAATAGTCATTGGGTAATGCCAGGCCATTTGGTCCTTTCTTAGGGGCTGTAATTAAAACTTTCATTAATGTCTTGACTGGCAAGAATATCCAAATCGAAGCTGCAATCAATGTGGTCGTAACAAGAGCTACAAATATTTGTAATGTCATAAACAATATCCTTAAGAAACAAGGATCTAACACTATCTAACTCTTAAATATTGTATAAAGGGTGTGGTTCAAACATGAAGAACAGTACATCTCGTACTCGTTAAATCCTATAAATTGATCATGCACAACCATATAAGTGATGTGTCATCATGAATGAACTCACTCTTGGGTTCCTCTTGTGGTGCAGGTGTGTGCATCTCAGGTTCTTCTTTGTCTTCTCCCTCCTCATCAGCCAGGTGAGAGTGAGTGTAGTGGTAACTCAAACCTGGTCTGTTTTTATAGCGTTTCCCACAGACTAATAAAAAGAAAAGGTTTAAAATTAAAACAGCAGTGTGAACAGGATTTTCAGTGCTGTTTCAACAAAGGTTTTCAATGTACTAAAGCTACCTCTCCTGACATCAAAACCACAAGCACGATAAGATGCAATTGCTCAAACTGTGTTTACTGCAACAAGTTTCTTCTACTCATCAAGGCTGCATTTATTTAAACAAACACAGCAAAAACAGTAATATATCAATTTCTTCTTGCTAAAAACAAATGTGCTGCTTAATGTTTTTGTTGAACCATGACATATTTTTTCAGGATTTTTAATGACTAAAAAGTTCAAAAGAACAGCGTTTAAAATAGAAATTAGAACGCTTACTGTTACTTGAAAAACAACACAAAACAAAAAAACCGACCCCAAACTTTTGAATAGTAGTGAACCATAGTTTACCATAATAAAAACACCTAATTTAACTGAATGTTGCCTAAAACTGAATTCTAATTGTTATAAAGTGATTTCTGCAAAAAATAACCATAATGCTTCAAAAGAATAACTTTTTAAAATAACAATAACTCAAAATAACATGTGTCACAACTCACTGTCACAAGCATACGGTTTGTCTCGATCTTCCTGGGCGGCTGCAGCAGCTTCCATTTTCTTTTTTCCATTTCCAACTCCTCGACCCTGGCAGATTAGAATGACATTTTCATAAAACTATTCCTCCAGGCCATTGCATGACCAAAAACATCAGGAGATAATAAACGCTTAAAGGCATAGTTCACCCAAAAATGAAAATTCTGTCATTAATTACTCACCCTTATGTCGTTCCAAACCCGTGAGACATTCGTTCATCTTCAGAATACAAATGGAGATATTTTTGATGAATTCCGAGTGAACCCTCACATAGACAGCAAGGATCCTAACACGATCAAGGCTCAGAAACGTAGCAAGGAGATCGGCAAAATAATCCATGTGACATCAGGGGTTCAACCGTAATTTTAAGAAGCTACGAGAATACTTTGTGCGCAAAGAAAACAAAAATAACGACTTTATTTAACAATTCGCCTTCTCCGCGTCACCCTATAGCACCATTTTGGAGAGTATCACATAGGTCTCACAGGTTTGGAACGACATGAGGGTGAGTAATTAATGACAGAATTTTCATTTTTGGGTGAACTATCCCTTTAATACTGTATCAATATTCAATTAAGCAACAGCAGACTAGGCACGTTACCTTAGACTTTCCTTTTCCTCGTCTTTTTGGAGTCTCCTCCTCAAAATCTTCATCATCCAGATCATCCAAGTAGTCTTCCGGCTCAAGGATTCTCTGAGAACGACAGGAAACGATCAGGCTATGTATTCGCACAGGAAGATCCATCAATTATGTGCTCAGAGTATACAGTACATAAAAAGCCATACTGAAAAGCCCTGCTTTATACCTTCCTAAAGCGTGTGGAGCTGCTGTGGCTGCTGGCCGCACTGGTTCCAGTGATCTCAGTCAGACTGGCTTCTTCCTCAGGCGGTCTGAGCTCCGTGGGCACTTTTTTATCCATCGGCTCTCCTTTCAGCAAGGCTTCCAGACTGCTCCCATCCAACGGGCCCAACACATCTTTTTTCAGGTTCAGTTCCAGCTCAGCTTTGAAAAGATGCAGTTTTTTCTCTGACTTATATCTCTCAATCTATATTGTATATATTTTTTAACCCTATAAAGTCTGACGTTTGAAATAATAGTCTGAAAAAATGTTTTTTAAATGCAACAGTTTTGATAAAAGTTCGCATATGTGACCCTGGACCACAAAACCAGTCATAAGGGTCAATTTTTTGAAACTGAGATTTATACATCATCTGAAAGCTGATAAATAAGCTTTCCATTGATGTATGGTTTGTTAGGATAGGACAATATTTGGCTGAGATATAACTATTTGAAAATCTGGAATCTGAGGGTGCAAA
>JAFVLL020025097.1:0-12933 GCA_021397915.2 Tor tambroides | reverse complement strand
AAATACTTTTATCTGTTTAAAGTTGGCATACTCTCTGTAGTATTATGAGAGCTGCAGTAAGTGTTTTTGATGTCTTAAAGAGACAGTTCACCCAAAATGAAAATAAAATTCTCATACCTTTTTTCTTTGAAACACATGGGAAGATATTCTAAAAAAAAAAGCCTTTTTGGACCCCACTGACTTCCATTGTTTGGACAAAAACAATTCTTCAGAATATCCTCTTTTGTGTTCTACAGAAGAAAGTCATAAAGGTTTAGAAAGACATGAGGGTGAATAAATGATAACAGAATTTTCATTTTCGGTTGAACTAGGCCTTTGTCTAAAAATCTTTAATTTATTATCTCTATCCCTGACACAGACAAAAAAACCTTTCCATTCCCTGCCCTACAGAAGCATATCACCTATTTATTCATGATATACGCTTATCTGCACACCTGCAGGCTTCCAATGAGCAAGTCACAACACACCAATCCTACATCATATCCAACACACCCAGGCGCACACATCATACAGTACAGTCCCTCAAACTCACACACAAGGATCATATTGTACCAAATCGCAATTTCCATACATGCACCATCCGCACTCACTCTATCCCAAACAGCCCCCATCCAGCTGTGTGGTATTCATGGCCCTAGTGAAGGGAGGGGGGATCTCCATTGCCAACCTGTCCCATCAATAACTCACAGCTGACAGGGAGGATAGGGGCCTGGGAAGGGGACAGAGGGCAGTCCCTCTGGCCTGGGGCTTGTCCACCATGGAAACACACACTCACAAAGGCCCGAGACCTGCCCTATTCTCCCCCACCCCAACCGTACCCCCTGGACACAACCTGTCCCGTACAGCAGTGTAGTGCCCAAAACCCCCATCCGAAAGAGACCGCATCCTATTCACCCGTTAGCTCAATCAGTCTTCTCAAAATTCGAGCTGCCGCTTCGTTTTTTTGTGCCTCCTTTAGATGTGCAATCTGTCAGGGATGAAACAACAAAGACTGTGGATGTTCCCCAAAATGTTGAGTTACACATGCTGTGCACTTCTAATTTAGGAAGCTTACATCTTCAGTGCCACTTCATGTTGTTGATAACTGAATGAAATGTGATTTTTATAGTTCGGTTTAAGATGGTGCTTGAGTATAAATTTACATTACATTTATGCATTTAGCAGGCGGTTTAAAACATAGTGACTTTCAAAAGAAATTTGTAAAAAAGCCAACAATATTTGTAATGCACAATGCCAGGTTTCTTAGACAACTGGTGGAGATCAAAATTAGAGAACAATCCATAAATACTTGATCTTCTCTTAAATATTGTTAATCTTCATCGCTCAAAATTTGAAGGAATATTAGCTGTGGGTATACCACTGTTATACTAACATGTTTGACAAAATAACCAAGGCATTTCAACAAAAACCTTTATTTTGTGGAAGACACAGTGATCAAAATTAGAGAACAGTAACCACTGTAGCACGAAAGTTTTGGAGGGTCAGCTGTCAAAAATTAGTAAGAATTGTAGAGGCCCTTGCTTTGAATGACTTCAGCACATCTGCGACCACAGGACATCACTAGTTTCTCACACTGCGCTGCTGTGATCTTGGTCCACTCTTCTTCCACTCTCTTTCAGTAACTGTAGTGGGTTTCTTAGCCATAACTTTGTCACCAAGGATTTTCCAGAGATTTTCAGTTGGGTTTAGATCAGGACTCTGGCCCGGCCATTTCATTATTTCATTGTTTTCAGCTTCAAGGAACTGCTTTACCCATTTTGCAGTGTGACGGTAGCACTGTCTTGCATAACAGTTACAGGCTGATTCGGAGATCCTTGCAGCAAAGGAACTGCATGTTGCAGAAGTTGTTTGTGATAAACATTTGCATTCACTCTGCCATGTAGCTGTATATAGCAATTCCAGCTGCAGTGTTGAACCGATTCCCCATTGAGATTCTCCACATCATTCTGTCCTCTTGTGCATTTGTCATACGTGGACGACCAGCCTTTTTGGGGGACTTGAATGAATTGGTCATTGTAAAGCTGCAATATTCGAGCCAACTTCTCTTGAAGTGGCTGAAATGGTCATTTTGGCCTTTTGGCCTTCATCTGAACAACCTCCTGTCGCCGAGTTTCAGCCACCTTAGAGCAGCCTGCCATCTTGCAATATCAGTGAAAATTGGAGGAATGCTGCCAGTTAAATAGGGTTTGTCATATAATTAAGGAAATTAGCACCAGGTGACAGATTGACACTAATAACTTGAAGTGTTCTCTAATCTTGATCAGAATTTTTTTTCAAATATCTGATTTTAGGTTCTTTTATACTGTGCTTCAGAATACAATTAATTTATTCCACTCCTGTTAGGATAAGTTCAAACAAGACTAAGCAGTGACCTTGAAATTTAGAAAATTGTAAGTTGTTCTCTAATTCTGCTCTCCACTGTAGGTTGGGAAGCAAGCTAGGGAAGAGAAGAAATGTTAGCGTGTGTGCATTTAATAGTTTAAGTGCTTGCAGAAAAGGTGTTTTCAGTGATGGTCTCAGCGATCCGGGTGGAGGTTGGCAGCTCATTCCACCAGAGACGATCAGAGACGGTGAAAGTTTTGGAAAGTGACTTTTTGCCTCGTTGTGAAAGAGCAAGGCGTCGCTCATTTAATGACCTGAGCTAGCTGGAGGGAGATTACATTCGTTGTAGTGAATTGAGGTATGGAGGTACTGATAGGGGCGTGATGAAGGAACTTTAAAAGAAAAGTTTCTCATTTTTTTCTCTCGTCATTACTTGGTATATTCTCTCACAAAAGGTCTTTTCCTAAAATACATGATTCATTTTGTACACCAAATTGCAAAACAAAAATGTAATTGTTGTTGGCGAGTTAGAAAGGTCTGTTTTGCATAATGAATCAACTCTTTTGTTGTAGCAAGAGCCTCTCCTTCCATCTCTCTCTCTCTTTTCCTGTCAGCCTTTCTCTCTGTCTCTCTCTCTCTTTCTGTCTTTGAATATCTGACACTGATTCCAGCTGGAGATGAGTGTTAAACCACTTCACCTCCTGTTGGCAGACAGGCCAGTCTCTCACCAAGCAACATCTGGAAACCAGCCATTGCGCAGACACTTACACTCACACGCATAAATTCACATACAATCAAGAGTATCCGTGTACGACGCCATGTACGTACATTTATAAATTACATTTATGAGGGACCCTTTAATCAAAGTCTTCTGTGGCAAGTGTGGTTAGTTTGTTGGCGTATAACATGCTGTAATTAGTCCATCTGTCTTCGGCTGGGAACGCAGCCTAAGTGCTTCACTCGGACAAGGGCAAACCCAGGTGCTGCCCACTCGTATGAAAGTGTGTGTGTGTAATTGTGCGTGTGTGGATACATTTACTGATTTATTTGTTTATTGTCTTTGAACGTGCTTGCAAAGTGGTGGGTGTTTATGCGAGCGTGTTTGATTTGTGTGTTTTTGATCGGCCCGCTGGACAAATTATTTGGATCACAGATCATTTTGATTAACCCAGCGACTGCTGCACAGGCCTAGGCCTCCATAAGGCTGATGAAACTGGATAGTGAACACAAGATCTGTCTATTATACAGTACTGTACTCTGTTTTCTCACTATTCATCTCTTAAGAGACATTTTCTTTCAAAAGTGAGAAGTTTTTAGGTTGTGCCAGGTATAATTGCAACCATCCAACTGTTGGCAATATTTCAGGCAATATCATCATGAAACTTCTTAAATGTGCTATTTCATTCATTGTGACATAATTCATGTCTTGGTTGGTCATTCTTACTAAATCTTTTCTATCACGATTGAGTGGTAAATGGTTAACTGTTTACTGTACAGTATTTGCTTTGTATGCATATATTAATGGATCACAAAATTAATTAGCTCAAAATAGTCTGTTAGGAAGGTAATGCATCATATGATGGCAATTTAGTATTTGGTTGTTCAAAACATTGGTGACACTTTATAATGAATAGCAATTTGTTAACACTGCTTAATGCATTCATGATCATGAACTAACAGGATTTTAATTTATTTTTAGTTCCTTTATCAATTAAAAATCAATTGTTAATTTGTTTGTTCACAATAGATAAATATTAATATATACATTATAATGTATAATTTATACTTAGTTAATATGAAACAAATAATTATAATGTTAAAAATGTTAGAAATTAACAACATAGATTAATAAATACTTTATTGTTCATTGTTGTTCAATAATGCATTAATCGATAACACTTTAAACCTTAAAGTCTTACTAAAAATTTTATTTAGCATTGTTTTTATTATAATTATATAATAAATGTAACAATATTACAGAAATTGGGAAATTACTGTATTTTACTGAATTTTATTTGAATTTAATTTTTTAACATTTTTCAAATAGTTTTAGTACCTGAAGTATCAAAAGGTGACAGTTGAATTTAGATAAATGTTTCAGTAAATTAGATTAAAATTAGAATAATCCCTGTCCTAATTCAGAAATACGCTTTCTCCAAATATGAATTTATTCAGGTTAATCAAAATGCTTTTTATGTTGTGATTAAGCTGTAATGTGGCCAATATGAATACAATATTAATGATGTAACAGAAATGCATACAGGTTTGAAATGAAATAAAGGTGTGTAAATCACGACAATTTTCATTTTGATAATAACTTTTGCTTTAAATACAGCAGTAAATGCTAAAACTGAATTCTTTATTAAGATGAACATTTGCTATGAAATTTCAGAATCATAATGCAGTGTATAGTTGTGATTTTAAAGAAAATATGTGGGCGGGTGTATACAGTTTGAATACAGAGGCATTGCCTGTATCTGGAGTGTGTGAGTGTGTGTGTGGGCTTTGAGCCAGTGTACTCTGTGGCTGCCTCATTCTCTCCTGTTGATTAATTGTGGCATGTGTGTCCCCAAGGCAGAGCTGCACCATGGGGCTCACCTGAGTGAACTGTGTGGGCTGGACACTGCTGAGGCAGGGGATGGTGAAGGCCTCAGGACGGAGCTCTGTGTCAGGGTTCATTAGGGGAGCTGGTAGAGGGCCAAAAAGAAGAAAAGAAATGGAACCAGAGTTTTCAGATAAGGGCCATAGTGTTTAGTAGTTTTGCATAGCCAGATTTCTGACTAAACCGTGAAGCTTATTCTGGCCAAGAACCTCCCACCTAGACAGGAAGAGTCTGTCAGACTGACATGTCTCACCACAATATTTGTTTTTATGCACTGTTTCGGGGCAGTGAAACCTGGAATATTATATTATATTATATTAACCCCTGTTATATATTATTATTGTGTTGTATTATTGTATTTCCATGATCATGTGTACCGATAACAGAAAAAAAAACAGAAATTGCATATAGTACCTCATATATATATTCCAAGATGTCCTGGCAAACTTAAATCCAGTAATTTTTCTTCAGAACTGCTTATTTTATCAAACTGATGCCTTCTAATGATGACTTAGTTTCCATACGGACTAATTAAAAAACTTGTGCCCACGGAAAGTTGCGTAAAGCCAGCCAGTCAGATTAGAGCTTGAAATTGAACAGAAATTGGGTGGTTCCTCAGGCTGATGCTGAGTCTGATATGTTAGTATCTTTAAATGCTTATAGGAAAGTAGATGATATTTGATGCATATATTTGATGCATTTAATGCCTTTTTGCCCAAATTTTTACATTTATTTTATACTTCCATACATTTGCGCTCTGAAATGTTTTTACCATGACGATGTGTACATCTAGCCATTAATATTATAATGTCTGCACATTATAGCTGGATAATGTCAGTGCAGTGAGGAAGGGAAGATTGTGTGTGTGTGTGTGTGTGTGTGTGTGTGTGTGTGTGTGTGTGTGTGTGTGTGTGTGTGAGAGAGAGAGTGAGTGAGTGAGTGAGGGTTCAGTCAGAGGTTAGCTGTCACTGAGATCCAGGCAGTGTGCTGTGGGAGACAAAAGTAAATCTGAGCTCTCAACTGGAACCTCCCTCAGACCATATGAGCCGATCCCAGAGTGACATTAACCTGGTTTCACTCTGCTGCAGTGAACCCCAGACACAGCAGGCCCACTGCCAAGAACATCACAGCATGTGAAATCTAAGGCGCCACATGCATATGTACAAACGGTTTTAAGGCATGTAGAAAATATTCAGATTTTTAATCCATCTTTCTTGCCTTCTCTTCTACTTCCTTTCCTCCTGTAAATTTTTAATGCCCTGATTTTCCCAAACTAAATTGGATTTCACTTGATTAGCTCATGAAGAGAACAAATGAGTGTGGGTAACCCCCTCCCTTTCCTGTCATCCAGAGCCTTTTTGGAAACCTGCAGTTCCACACACTTCCTGTAGGATAATACAGGCACACTTATAAGGAAGATGAACAAGGAAAGAGAAGAGAGGGGGAAAAAGTCTAATGAACAGCATGGAGGCAGAAGAAATGAGGCATATTGCTTTTTATTGCTTAGTGTAGTGCAAAACACCAATTTTCCATAAATAAGTTGATTAATAATGTGAATTGTGTGTGAATTTTTTTTTTTTAACTGCTCTTGTCTGATCCAATAGTTGGAGCTTAGAAGTGTATTTATTTTACTTTTATATAAATGGTGAATTTTCAAAACATTTAGCTCTAATTTCACACTAAACATTTAGAAGGATATTTTGAGGATATTTTTAATTGATCTTAACCTTAATAAATGTATATTAACTGCCTTTCATTATGGACTTACTTTTGAGTCTTTCCAAATATTTATTTATATATTCAAACATTTAAAATGATGTTTTCATTCATTTGAAAATGTCCTGCTTATATTTAATCCTCCCCTTTTTTTTAAATGAATCATTTTCTTATACGTATAGATTTTCATATGTTTCTATATATATATATATATATATATATATATATACACACAGTGGGTACAGAAAGTATTCAGACCCCCTTAAATTTTTTCAATTTTTTTATGTTGCAGCCTGATACTGCAATTATTTAAATTCATTTTTTTTCTCATTAATCTATACTCCGTAATTTTGCGGTAATGACAAAGTGAAACAGGAATTTTAGAAATGTCTATAAATTTATTAAAAAGAAAAAACCTGAAATATCACATTTACATAAGTATTCAGACCCTTTGCAACAATGCTTGAAATTTAGCTCAGGTACCTCCCATTTCTCTTGATCACTGCTGAGATGATTCTACACCTTGATTGGAGTCCACCTGTGGTAAAATAAATTGATTGGACATGATTTGGAAAGGCACACCCCTCTCTATAAAAGAACTCACAGCAGACAATGAATGTCAGATCAAAAACCACGCCATGAGGTCAAAGGAACTGCCTGCAGAGCTCAGAGACAGGATTGTATCAAGGTACAGATCTGGGGAAAAGGTTACAAAAAAAATTTCTGCTGCACTGAAGGTTCCAAGAGCACAGAGCCTTCCATAATTCTCAAATGGAAGAAGTTTGGCACAACCAGGACTCTTCCAAGAGCTGGTCGCCCAGCCAAACTGAGCAACTGATGGAGAAGGACCTTGGTTAGACTGGTGACCGAGAACCTGATGGTCACTCTAGTTGAGCTCCATGATCATATATGCAGATGGGAGAAACCTACAGAAGTACAAACATCACTGCAACACTCCACCGATCTGGGCTTTATGGCGGTGTGGCCAAACTCAATCTTCTCCTCAGTGAAGACAAAAGAAAACACACTTGGAATTTACAAAAAAGCAACTAAAGGACCCTCAGACTCTGAGAAACAAGATTCTCTGGTCTGACGAACCTCAATTCCAAGCATCATGTTTGAAGGAAACCAACTTTGCTCATCACCTGCAGATTACCATCCCAAAAGTAAAGTGTGGTGGTAGCAGCCTCATGCTTTGGGGCTGTTCTTCAGCAGCAGGGACTCATCAGAGTAGAAGAAAAGCTCAATGCACCAAAATATTGAGATAGCCTTAATGAAAAGTTTAGTCCAGAGCATTCAGAACCTCAGACTGGGCCGAAAGTTCACCTTCCAACATGACAATGACCTTAAGCACACACCCGAGGCAACACAGGAGTGGCTTAGGGACAACTCTGTGAATGTCCTAGAGTGACCCAGCCAGAGCCCTGTCTTGAACCCTATCGAACATCTCTGGAGAGACCTGAAAATGGCTGTCCATCGACGGTCCCCATCCAACCTGACCGAGCTTGAGAGGATTTGCAAAGAAGAATGGCAGAAATTCCCTTAATCCAGGTGTTACAAAGCTTGTTGTGTCATACCCAAAAAGTCTCGAGGGTGTAATTGCTGCCTAGTTGCTTCAACTAAGTACTGAGTAAAGGGTCTGAATACTTATGTAAATGGGACATTTCAGTTTTTATTTTTAATAAATTTACAGACATTTCTAAAATTCTTTTTTTCACTTTGTCATTATGAGGTACGGCATGTAGATTAATGAGAAAAAAATAATAATTTAAACAATTGTAGTATCAGGCTGCAACATAAAAAAATTGAAAAAATTTAAGGGGGTCTGAATACTTTCTGTACCCACTGTATATATATATATATATATATATATATATAGGCTGCATCAAATGAAATTATTGAAGTAATTGCTTCATTTGATATATAAGGGAGAGAGACTGAAGGAACACAAACATCGCATTAAATAAGAGAAGATACAGCTGTTATCTGGATCAAGTCTTTCACACTTCCAGGACCGTTTTGGCAACGCTCACTTTGAGTCATACACACATATATAACAACTTTTGTCATCAGTGTAACACATATTGGCCTGTTTTAGTGGGGGTAGGGATTAAATAAGGATGGAGGGAGGGGGTAAAACACTTCTGACCTTTGGTGTCACATGCAGTGTCTTTTTGAGTTGACAGTGAGGTGCCAATGTAACCTTGAGTCTCTGATTACTTCTCAACAGCAAGCTGGTTTTGGATTGGTTGTGCTAAAAACATGGTGCGTTCGGATGGTTGTGAGTTCATGCTCTCCAGCACTAGCCCTACTCTAGTTCACCACAAGACACAATGATGTGTGTGTATGTGGTTGAAGGTCAAAGGCTGTTGGTGTGCCCTCGCTATGAACTGTTGTGATGGACGAGTAATGATGTCTACACAATTTTGAGGAGAGCACATGAGCGTACATGTGGACCGAAGACGGTTCTTGTTTGAGATCGGGTTTCCATCCTGTCTTCAGGTCATCACCATCTCATATACAAAAATACACTCCTACATACTGAATGTCAGAGCGTCTGAAAATAAGAAGCCCCCATCTCACATACACAATCTTTGGTCATCAGTCTCTGGTTTGGTTTAAATATTCCACATGTCTGCCCTGTCCACACCATCCCATCCGGACCTCTGATCTCTGGACATACACACACCTGTGCAGACACACACAAAAATAATCTGCAGTCTCCAACACCTCTTGAACCCCTGCTCTGGTTTCTGACAGCTCTGAAGAGTCGCACATGTCTCAAATGATAGGAAGGCCTCACTGGGTCTTGATCGCTCAAGGATCCTGGCGTGCACACAAACGCTAACATATAGATTGAGATGAGAATAGGTTTGACTGGATCAATAACTCCGAATGGCACAGTCCAGGAGATTCTCTTTTAGAAATGATTTTCTGGCTTGTTATATGAGACTAAGCATTTGTCCATCTTCACACTGTATTTGAACAGGCATCAGTTCCTGACTCATTCAGCATTTGGTTACCAATTAAAACATGCATTGGCACATGTACCTGATCTCAGGTTGTGTTCTGGCTGTTGGAGAAGAGTTTGCAGTGATGATATTTACAGGCAGAGGAAACAAATGACTAAGAGAAACGTGTTCGTTATTTTTGGAGAAGAGAATCATATGATAAATAAGAGAGTGGAAGGATGAAGGGTCATCATGAATGCTTACAAACACATTTCAGTCAGTCTACTGTTTGATATGTGGATCATAACTGTTACTGCATTTGTTTCCCCAAATGCATTAATATTGTACTGTAAAGTTACAAATTGCTTGTGAGAAATAACTTCTCACAGCTGTCAATTACTAGCTATACTAAAGAAAAAAAATCATGCGGTCATAATTCTTTACAAAAAACCCAAAAATTATTCAGACACCAGATATAATTTTTGATATTTTTTTTTTTTACTAGTGAGTGCAGTACACTATAGTTCATTTCTGTAAGTGAGGATAGCAAAATAAAGTAAACCGTGACATATTATACCCAAAAATTCTTCATACAGTGGATTACCAGTAAAACTGGTAAAGACCAAAAATTTGATTTGACACTTCGACCTGACCATGTTTTGTTACATACCTTTCTATTATCTGACATTATCAAGATGAATTTGTCCTGACACAGTTTAACTCTTCAGTTCTTGTTATATTTTATTACCATTTTCTAAACTATAGCAAATAAACTGTGATAATGTGAGAAATTTTAAAGGTGTCTGAATAAATTTTGTTTTGACTGTAGTTCAGTAGTGATTATCAAGATGAATTTGTTCTGACGCAGTTTAACTGAGTTTTGTCATATTTTATTACTATTTTGTAAACTATAGAGAATAAACTGTGATAATGTGAGAAATGTTGAAGGTGTCTGAATAAATTTAGGTTTGACTGTTTGTATTCTTGACATGAAACACCTAATGAAAAAACATACTGCTTGATTATATAAATGCATTCAGGTTGATGTTAGTATACAACTTAACTTCAAAGCAGCAGTTCTTGTACAGATTTGTTTCTATACAGAGAGAGAGAGTGTATGTGTGTGTGAAAGAGAGAGAGATACTCTCAGTTTCTAATCTCCATTTGAGATATAAATAGCTTGTGACAACATGTTGTGTTTGTATGAGGTAAACGGGGCTATTGTGCAGATCTCATTCAACACTTTGCTTGTGTAAAAGAGAGGGAATGTAGGGTTACTCTTTTAATCTAACTAAAATCGGATACCACAAGCAAAAGAGTGACAGAATAGAAAAATGGGGCAGAAGAAACATGCAAAATATCATTGTAAATGACTCGCATTCCTAAAACGGCCTCAGATAGGTTTATTAACATATATCTGATGCTTTGGAAGTTAGGCAATTAAATTAAATCCCGAATGAACTAAACATGCATAAATCTGTTTTTAAAGTAATTTATTGTCGGTTTGCGCGCACTTGAGACTGGAATCTAAACAAAGACTTAGTTGCATCACAACAGCATTGTATATTATATTAATTTATAGTTTTGCACTTAATATTAACGTGGTTGTATTTTATACAACATGGAATTTTATAAAATCACTAGCCTATATAAAAATCAACTATATAAATGATGGTAAATGCGTTAAGCGTTGTGTAAGCTGTGATATATTAGAAGATTCCCCTGCTTCTGTTTGGTGGCCTGCTGGCCTTTTCTCTGGCCTTCCTCAAGCGTGAGACAGGAATGTTTCTTTCAGATAACCTTTTGCTCTGAATTCAGCCAAGAATGTGAGAATAAACAGAATAGATGTTCTCTCTTATGTTCTCAACAGTATGGATGAAACTCATTATTTTTAATGTTAAGTTTTATTTGTTTGATTAAAAACCTGATTCGACATGTATTATTATTATTATTGTTGTTGTTGTTGTTGCTGTTGCTGTCTAAGAATAAGCAGGTGATGTTTTAACATTTTGTTTTAGTGCAGGCAAACTGATGAATTTTTAAATCGTAAAATATTTTTCCAAATGTATTAATAATTCTACATAACTGACCATTTTCGTATTAATGCGTTTGTAAATCGATGAATGCAAAACTTGCGCAACTTTCGTCAGATTCCAATAGTTCTTTTCTCGTTTGAGGATGTTCTCCTTTGCGTCTGGTCAGCGCAGGGTCATAATAAGTTCACCGGCGTTTTTTAACACATTCAGTTGCATGAACCCTGACGGCCTGCTGAGTGGGCTGCGCTCCTTTCCACTTTTGATGGATTGTGAAGAAAAGCGTTTTGTTTTTTTTTTTTGTTTTTTTTAAGTTGGTCTTACACCATTTTTAACTATAAGGCAAACGGTAAAGAAACTGAAACGGCAGTTCAATGATGGGATGTAATACCTTTACGCAGTCATATTCTAAACGTCAATAGCCATTACATCCAATATCAGCCACATTATTAATTCAATAATAATAATAACAACAACAAATGTTAAGCATGGGTTATTGTTGTTAATAATAATAATAATAATAATAATCATTGTTAAAATAAAATACATTCGATTTTTTTTTTTTTAGAAGTATTGGGTAGGTATAAAACTGCGTGTAAGCTTTAACTTTTGAGCTTTTTTTAGGATTTATTAAATTAACGTTTTCCCTCCGGCTATTTAGAAGAGTTATGTAAATAAATCACTAATAATAAATGCAATTGAAAGTAAAACAGTAGCATTAAAAGTCAGTAGCATTAATTAGTTAAAGCTAAAGCAGTAATGACATTTTAAAATAACGATCGTGCAAAATTGAAAACAAAAAAATTGCATGGGTGCCCTCACAATTAATTAATTGTGATACAAAGCACATGAGCTTACGTTGTCAGGTCAAAACAGAAAATTGGTCAGTTAGGCTACTGTAATTCATCTTCAGTATACTCCAAATATGTTTTTAACTGAAAAATCCCTACATTTCAAGAGTTTGAATTGTATAGGTCTGTCTTGATAATGTATTGATTTTTCGTTAATTTACGTGCCATGTTAAAGACTTTTACTCAATGTAATATTTTTATAACCATGATTAAATGTTAATGTCAATAACTTAAATGTTAGTAAGTAGTTAGTAATTTAGTAATTTTTTAAGCCATTCAGAAGCTCAATTTTAACATTTTTAGATTTCTAAAACATCTTAATATTAATGTTGTTTTCTAATTCCCCAACAATATGCAATATTTATTACTTGTTTCTAAATCGAAAGTCCTTCTAGAGCTTTTTAATTTGAATAAATCAAGAAATAAATCTATCTATCTATCTATCTATCTATCTATCT
>JAFVLL020025096.1:0-22140 GCA_021397915.2 Tor tambroides | reverse complement strand
AAAATATTTGCCATATAGAAATATAATTTCTACCAAAAACAATGATTGATCTGGTCAGTGATGTTGGACTGCTATTATTTTGAACACAACTGTATATATATATATATATATATATAAATGAACTAGATTCCTTCTTCACCTACAAAACCTTCGGATCCAACCATTTTTAAAGCCAGTTTGCTTGCCAGAATAGAAGGACTGCCTTGGGCAATATCAGCTAATGGGCTGGTGTGAAGAAACACTGGTGTACCCTAGAGAGAAAGACTGAGATGTACTGAGACAGAATCTGACAGAGCTGAAATAAATAAATAAATAAGAAGGATTCTGTGTGCAGTGATTCTAAAATATTTATTTATACAGAAAAAATGACAATGGCATTTTCAGTGGACATGTAACATTTTGCGCTATTAAATCTTACCTCTACAGTTTGCATCAAGACAGGTTTCAGGGCATCTTTCAATAGCATGGCCAATGGACCACTCACATCCTGTGATGACAAGGTTGTGTAGATTAGATCACACACATACAGACACACACAAACACGTGAACACACATACTGACTAAATCCTCTGTGGTGACAGCATCTCCAGATTTGTTTGTAGCTACTACTATCTTGGCCAGCCTCTGCTGCATCTCCTCCACACTGCTGCTGAGTGACAGTATAGCCATGATCTCATTTTCCAGAGAGCCAGGATCCTGAACAGCACAGACACCCATTAAAATGAACAAATCACCCTCGATTACATTATCAAAAAGGCATTAGGTCAAATTGAAATTATGACACAGATACATACTGTTGCAGTGTCTGGGTCAATGTCTAATCGGACAAAACGTCTTATCTCGGTTCCTGTGAAGGTCAAGGGGTCGGATTTCTCAATGCCCAGTTTCTACAGGTCATGAAAGACACAGTGACCATGTCATCATACTTCTCCAATGGATTTTAAATGAATATCTTACTATAGACTGTGTTGTCTATGATTTACCTTCATTCGGTTGAGCTGTGCTGGAGAAAAGGACCTTTGCCCCCTTCTGAGAGGAACCAACAGGTCAAACAAAGCCTGCAAGATTTAAATGTGTGAGATCATACCAAATGCAAACTGTAAAAACACATGAGTATAAACACACACACACACACACATATCAAACACAACCCTGACCTTCTCAGAGAGCTTGGCCTCATAGTGAGCATGTGCTTTAATAGTGTCCATCACCACTTTACTGGCGGCAGAAATGAGCTCATTTTGACCTGAAGACTGAAGGCTGACCTGGGATCAATATGTTGGAAAATATTCAAGTTCCATTTGATGAAATATACTTTAAAATCTCTGTTGCAAAAGGGTCTCAAACAAACCTCCTCCAACGGGATAACCTGAGAATATCCACCTCCAACAGCAATCCCTGTGCACAAAATGAACCCATGACCTCAAGTGAAAAAAACAAAAAAAACAAATCATAAACTTGTTATAAAGGCCTGTTTTCGTCTCAGAGTCTAAAATGAAATGGGTAGGCCCAATTGCTAGTTTTGTGAATAAAGTTTTTAAGAAATAAGCCACACTGTGAGATATAAAGCTGCACTACAAGAACAATTATCAGCAATGATTTTATAGCATAATTATGATTTAGCATCTCAAAATTAGTTTTTTAATCTCATAATTTCAACTTTTTTCACAATTTCATCGTAGTTGATATCATAATAATTCTGTCTTTGTATGACTATCGACTTTTGTCATATTTATAACTTTTATCTTGATTTATAACTGTTTGTCAGGGTTTTTCATCTTATAAATTTGTACTTTTAATGACTTTAGAAGTCATAATTATGACTTTTTATGTCATTATTTTCATTCATTTTTATCACATAATTATGACTTAGTATGTACGAAGTTTGGATTTTTCCTTATTGAATGGAAATTGGCTTCCATAGATATAATCTTGGAAACCTGGGGGGAAAAAAGTTTGTCCCTCACCCCTAGCACCAAAGCAGCATCCTAGGGAAGGCTGTTTCACGCAAGCAAAAGCGTTGATATTCAGGTGGGCCCCTAAAGCCTGAGCCAGTCCAAGAGCGGTGGTGCGCTTTCCCTCGCCCAATGGAGTAGAAGTAATTCTGGTCACAGTAACAAAATGAAAGCATTATTTTATTTTGTCAAATTGCTCGATGACAGAGCTTAAGATGGATGTGAATGCAGTGTGTAATCCACGCTTAATGAAGTGTTGTAAGATCCCATTTGGCGCTTGTGAAAAGTTACTACGCTATAAGATTATGCTAATACGCATAATTATATTTCAGGATGCATCTTACCCAGTGACAACCACATATTTCCCATCAGGCTGTTTCTCCATGCGTTTCAGAGCATCCAGTCGTATCTTAGCTCTGCTCCTACCATATGGCTCCACTTCCTCAGAAAACAAGCCCACCTCTCTTGCAAGCTGACCAATTGGTTTGCTTTGGCATGAACAGGAGATGCCAGCATCACTGAGAAAATGCAATAGACATTCACATGGGTCAGTAAGAGTCACAAAAGTGTCACTTTACAGAATATGCTTTAATTAAACAATCTTTATATAAGCATGCATGCCACAACAGTACCTCGGCTGAGGCTCTTGGGGTTTCTTCTTTGTGTAATCTATGTTCCATTTTCCTGGAGTGTATGTCTGCAGAAACCGCTTTGCACTTTCTACTGTATTCTGGTCAAAATCCAAATGAGAAATCATAAGTATTTGTAAAAAGCCCTTTCATACTGTACAGTATTGTTATAAGCATGGGTTTTTTAATGTTTGAAAGAAGTCTCTTATGCTCACAAAGGGTTCATTTATCAGCCAAAATTCAGTAAATACAGTGATACTGTAAAATATTATTTAGAATTAAATGAATTAAATGATTAATTTTTTTAATATATTTTAAAATGTAATTTACACCCATGATGAACTCAGCAGCCATTACTCTGTGTATGTTTTTTCCCAGATTTTGTGATAAACATGAAGTTCAAAAGAACAACATTTATTTGAAATGGAAATATGTTCTAACATTATAAATGTCTCTTGTTACTTTTGATCAATTTAATGTGTCCTCGCTGAGTATTATTTTCTTTAAAAATGTACTGTACTGACTCTAAAACTTTGAACTGTATAATAATTTTGTGATGCCTAAATTCAATTGTAGCATTTAAAATGATTGCTTTTAGTCTTTTATTTTGTCATTTATTTATACAAAATAGAAAAAAAAATAAAAATCAAGCATTCATTTGACAGTAGGAGTTGCTGACCAAAAAATTGTTCACTCGTTTTGCCTTATTGGGTCTACGTATGTGCACAAACAAAGCATAAAAAGTCATTTGTTCCTGATACAACCCGAATTCCGGAAATGTTGGGACGTTTTTTAAATTTGAATAAAATGAAAACTAGAAGAATTTCAAATCACATGATCCAATATTTTATTCACAATTGAACATAGAGAACATAAATGTTTAAACTGAGAAATTTTACAATTTTATGCACAAAATGAGCTCATTTCAAATTTGATGCCTGCTACAGGTCTCAAAATAGTTGGGACGGGGGCATGTTTACCATGGTGTAGCATCTCCTCTTCTTTTCAAAACAGTTTGAAGACGTCTGGGCATCGAGGTTATGAGTTTCTGGAGTTTTGGTGTTGGAATTTGGTCCCATTCTTGCCTGATATAGGTTTCCAGCTGCTGAAGAGTTTGTGGTCATCTTTGACATATTTTTCGTTTAATGATGCGCCAAATGTTCTCTATAGGTGAAAGATCTGGACTGCAGGCAGGCCAATTCAGCACCCGGACTCTTCTACTACGAAGCCATGCTGTTGTAATAGCTGCAGTATGTGGTTTTGCATTGTCCTGCTGAAATACACGTCATCTGGAGGGGAGCATATGTTGCTCTAAAACCTTTATATACCTTTCAGCATTCATAGTGTCTTCCAAAACATGCAAACTGCCCATACCCTATGCACTTATGCACCCCCATACAATCATATATGCTGGCTTTTGAACTGAATGCTGATAACACGCTGGAAGGTCTCCCTCCTCTTTAGCTCGGAGGACACGACGTCTGTGATTTCCAACAAAAATGTCAAATTTGGACTCATCTGACCATAGAACACTTTTCCACTTTGAAACAGTCCATTTTAAATGAGCCTTGGCCCACAGGACACGACGGCGCTTCTGGACCATGTTCACATATAGCTTCCTTTTTGCATGATAGAGCTTTAGTTGGCATCCGCAGATGGCACGGTGGATTGTGTTTACCAATAGTGGTTTCTGGAAGTATTCTTGGGCCCATTTAGTAATTCACGTTTAGTATTCACACCCATTTAATGAGTGATGCAGTGTCGTCTGAGGGCCCGAAGACCCTTAAGGCCTTGTCCCTTACGCACAGAGATTTCTCCAGTTTCTCAGAATCTTTTGAGGATGTTATGCACTGTAGATGATGAGATTTGCAAAGCCTTTGCAATTTGATGTTGAGGAACGTTGTTTTTAAAGTATTCCACAATCTTTTTTTGCACTCTTTCACAGATTGGAGAGCCTCTGCCCATCTTTACTTCTGAGAGACTCTGCCTCTCTAAAGCCCTATTCAGACGGTAATTGTTTCTCAGGGGGACGTAAGTGATTTTCACCAGGGGGTAGTTGGTGATTTTAATGGCGTCCGAATCCAGCATGTCGGTGTTTTTCTCTCACCACCCCTGTAAAAATCCCCGGCCAAATTACCTAATGTTTTTTGACAAACGCCAAGGTCGTGTTGTAATTTAATTGCTGTCCAAATCCACATCTCTGAGTTTACGAGAAGAAATCGATTCAAAATTCAGTGTATAAACCCTTTTTGAGCACTCCCGAACACCTTAAGGTAACTGTTTTATGTCGGTGTAATTTGCATAGCCTACATATTTATTTCTGAAATGCTGGAAAGTATTTAAAAGAACAGTAGTTCTTAGCTGCTCCACTACAGCGACTGGGAGCAGAAAGGGAAGAAAAGCACCTAAAAATTCGAAATAGATCTTTATTATGGCAGCAGCAGGTATGCAATACAATTTTAAAATTTGTATTATAAACAGATATATATCGCGTATAATTATATACAACTATAGCGCGTCTATTTTCCCTATTTTTAAACAAGATTTAAATAATCAAATAATAAATAGGATTATATATTATAAAATATGCTTGGAAAAATAAGAATACATTTTATATAATAATAAATATTTTAAAATACATTTTACACAATAATAAGAATAAATTTGTAAATAAAATTAATTTTATTTACAGCAGACATTCATGCGACTGGCCACGTGAGCAGCGCGTTCCCGGGTTCGTAGGATCACAGAACTCACTCCTCCATTGGGAATAAATCGCCATCCAAATCCATGAGTTTTATCACTGAGGTGATATGTAAATTTATTTTTTACAGACGTCCATATGAGAAACAATTACCGTCCGAATCGGGCTTAAGACATCCCTTTTATAGCTAATCATGTTACAGACCTGATGTCAGTTAACTTAATTAGTTGCTAGATTTTCTCCCAGCTGAATCTTTTCAAAATTTCTTGCTTTTTCAGCCCTTTTTTGCCCCCGTGCCAACTTTTTTGAGACCTGTAGCAGGCATCAAATTTGAAATGAGCTCATTTAGTGGATAAAAGTGTAAAATTTCTCCGTTTAAACGTTATGTTCTCTATGTTCTATTCTGAATAAAATATTGGCTCATGTGATTTGAAAGTCTTTTAGTTTTCATTTTATTCAAATTTAAAAAAACGTCCCAACATTTCCAGAATTCGGGTTGTATTTTCCCTGATATGATACCTTCATCAGCATGGCTACCGTCATGGGTCCGACTCCACCAGGCACTGGGGTGATGTATCCAGCTCGCTCTTTAGCTGAGAGGTAATGCACATCCCCCACCACCCGTTTCCCACTGGCTTTACTGCGGTCTGTGTGATAGTCAAAGGTAAACATGTGAGCTAAAACCAGCAGCTATTTGATATTCCATTACTGTTTCAAACAAATAAATAGAGTCAAGCAGAGAGACCTGGTATATGATTGATACCGCAGTCTATGACCACGGCCCCCTCCTTCACCCACTCTCCTTTCACCATCTCAGCTCTGCCAGCACCCACAACCAAGATGTCTGCTCTGCCCACCTAAAGAAAACAAGACGCTCAAAGTTTCTCCAACATTCACCTACTCCATTCGTTAAACTGGACTGCATGCCAGGTCAAGGTCTGTACTCAATATCGATAAAGCAAACATTAAATTTATCAACAGAATCATGAGTTCTTCTTTGCTGTAAAATCTAGCTGAAGAAATGCTCATGTTCAAAACTGGGAAAAGGGATTTAAAATAGATCATGAGAGAAGCAGATGAAACCAACCTGTTCAGCAAGGTCAAGGGTCTTTGAGTGACAGGTGGTCACTGTGGCGTGATTCCATAAGAGCAGATCGTGCATTGGAGCTCCAACGATCTTACTGCGGCCGATCACGACAGCATTCTTCCCCATCACACTCACACCTGCACACATGAATCACACTTGCTCCGTTCCAAAACCCAGTGAGCATTTTAACATGCACTGTTGACACTAAGCCTGTTCTAAAGGTCTCATTTTAATTGCGCTGCCTTGTTTGAGCCAAATTGTAAAGAAGCATCACATGTATATTTTGTCAAGAAGGCAGAATGCTCAGCATAAAGAAAATAAAAATTTTGGTTGTGCATTACAGTATACACTACTGTTCAAAAGGCATGTATGTATTTATTCATTTTAATTTAAGTATTATTTTATTTTATTTAGACATTAATACTTTTATTTAGCAAGGATGCATTAAATTGACCAAGAGTGACAAGATATTTATCATGTTACAAAAATTTTCTATTTCATCAAAGAATCCTGAAAAAAAGTATCATGGATTTCTCAAGACTTTTAGGCAGTACAACTGTTTTTGAAACTGATAATCTGATAAACGGTTTCTTAAGCACCAAACTAACAGATCCTTTAGAATCATTTCTGAAGGATCATGTGACTGTAATGGCTGGTAAAAAAAAATGTTTGCCATCAAAGAAATGAATTACATTTTAATACATTTTTAAATGAAAAGCAGTTCATTTAAATTGTAATAATATTTCACATTACTGTGCTTTACTACATTTTTTGATCAGATAAATGCAGCCTTAGTGAGCATAGAAGGATTTACAAAAATCTTAAAATAATATTTTACCAACCCCAACTTTTAAACAGTAGAGAATTTCCATACAAAACAAAGTACCAATAAAACATTGTCTATAATTAAAATGAGGTATTGTACCAAATATTTTAATTTATTTCTATGCTTATTAGAGATGCTGCCCATGTAGGCAGTAGACAGCAAAGAAACTCGCTGGGTTTTAAATCAGACCTCTTTTCTTTATCTTTCTGCGATGTGCCCTTTCTGACGCACCTACATGTGCTGCTAAAAAAGAATGTTCTGGATCCTTCTTTTCTTTCCTTAGGGTGACGGCTCATTTCACCAGCCAGCCATCAGACTGCACCGCTCTGTCTGAGTATGTGTGTATATATATAGATTTCACACCTATCCAATCACACTGCACACTGATTTTGCTGTAGTACGAAGGCCCCCTAGACAATCACGCTATGATTCTGACTGATGAGAGCTAGAGCTCATGGGTAGCGCTTCACAAGATTTCTACCCACCGGTCTGACTGATGAGCTCCATACAGCCATTAGGAGTGCATGGGATGAAACAGTCGCCCAGGTCTCCACGAGACAGCTTCCCTGCATTTATACTGGTCAGGCTGAGAGGAAGACACATTAAATAATTTACAGTTACAATGCTCTGTGGTTTTTAAAAAAAAAAAAATGCATTAAGGAAGTTTTTCTGACAATTTGGCATTTTGTAACACCTAATATGGCAACTGTAACCTTTTGTAAAGAGGCATGTTTCTTTGTTTTATCTAAAGCAGGAGTAAGTTTTTTTTTTTTTTTGCACCAGCATTAAAAAATACATCTTTTTTACAGTGTGATTTGAGTTAAAGGGTTAGTTCACCCAAAAATGAAAATTCTGTCATTAATTACACTCTTGTCATTCCAAACCCATAAGACCTTCAGACCTTCATTCATCTTCTGAACACAAATTAAGATATTTTTGATGAAATCCGAGAGCTTTCTGACCCTCCATAGACAACAACGTAACTGAAACATTCAAGGCTTGAAAGGTAGTACGGACAGCGTTAAAATAGTCCATGTGACTTGTCAGTGGTTCAACCCTAATTTTACGAAGCTTCGAGAATACTTTTTGTGTGCAAAGAAAACAAAAATAACTTTTTTCAACAATTTATTCTCTTCGGTGTCAGTCTTTGCAAGGCGTTCACAAGAATACCATGACAAATGCGTGTGGTACTGCTGTGTTCTGACATAGAACCCGGATGCTCTGCGCCTTGTTTACAAGCAGAGGAAGATGCACACTGTGTATAAAACAGTCTTCGTAAACATGTCTGAAGATTTTGACAGAGAGGATGACTTACAATTTTTTGCCCAGCCTTATTTAATCGAACCAGAATATACAGACGATGAACTAAGAGAGATGGATGTTCTATGGCAGGACGCCGACTCTTTGTGCACAAAAAGTATTCTTGTAGCTTCATAAAATTAGGGTTGAACCACTGATGTCACTAGTGGTCGACCGATATATCGGCATACTATTTTACTATCTATATCGGCATACTATTTTACTATCTCCTTACTACCTTTCTGGGCCTTGAACATGTCAGTTACGTTGTTGTCTATGCATGGTCAGAACGCTCTCGGCTCTCAAAAATCTTAATTTGTGTTCTGAAAATGAGTGAAGGTCTTACAGGTTTGGAACAACACGAAGGTGAGTAATTAATGACAGAATCTTCATTTTTGGGTGAACTAACCCTTTAAAGAAGCAAACTGACAGCACTGTTGCAAGATCGTATTACTGATTTGAAACATGTTTTTGAAACAATCTTGACAAACAGTTTTGGAGATTTCAGTCTTTCCGCGTCACCTTTCCTATTAAAATGACAACTAGCAGCATCCAGTCAAAAAGCTCAATATAGCTCCAATCAGTAATCACAATAAACACATTTTAAATCACATACGGTAACACAAGTGATCTACTCCCCATAAGTATGCTGCATAAATTTGATGAAACTCTCAAAGGATGTCTCAAGAGCCTGCAGGTGTATATTGCTTATTTGTGCAGATTTTAGACTCAAAACTATTTGCCCCTCAAAATCTGAAATCAGTAAAAAAGGCCAATATTCACACACATCAACAAAAAAGGGCTTTGGCCTTCTGACTTTTGAGTGGAAAAAACAGATAAGGGAGCCAAATAGAGTGATTCGACCTGGAAACTAGACCTAGCAGAGGCCCAATGGATCAAACGACTGGAAAAAAATGTGTAAAATGCAACAACCTGACCTTGTAAAGAAAAAAGTCTGCACTACCTGTCTATTCCAGTTAGTTTATCAAGAATAAATCCACTATCAGGCCCATTTTTGCCGTCTTGCTTCTCAAACGTACATTTCAAGCAAATAACACCTACCCATCCACATCTTTCTCTGGGGCCACAGCATTGGTTACTTTCTCTGTGTTTATTGTGTTGATGGAGTCAAGCGGTAGTTGTACGATGAGGCCATGGACCGCAGGATTCTCATTCACTGCAACTATACTTCGCAGGACCTTAAGAAAATCAGTGGGATCAGCCTTCAGAATCCAATCCTTTTTGCCACAAAATTGTTTCATTTGCTATTTGGCATATTTATTTAATAGCTCAGAATGCATTTATCTATTCCAAAGTCTGACCAAAACTAGATCAGAATGAACTGCATGGTTCAAAATTCATTTGAACTGAAGACGTCCAAAGGCTCTAATTTTCATTATAATGAATTGTAAGTAACGCCTCACGGATGTATAAAGAGAGAAAGGACGCAAAACAAGACAAGGCGAATCACACTGTTGTTATTGCTTGGGGCATGTTTCTCTTACTTCATCCTCTGTGGCTGTCTCGGGAAGCCTAATGTGGTTCGCATTGATCCCAATCTATGCAAGAGAGGAAGACAGTGTCAGCAAGAGGTTTATGATAAACATGATTTCTGTTTATTAAATCAGCTCACTGAACCTCAGCCGCTGCCTTGAGCTTCATGCTGATGTAGAGGTTTGAGTCATCTCTGTCCCCAACCTACAACAAAACACAGGGTATATGAGTGCATGAAAAGAGTACAAAAAGTAAAAAATGTAATTGATCTAATGTGTATAAATGAGATATTTTTAGTTTAATACTTTTAGACATTTTACACTTTTATGTCCTATAAAAACAGAATCAGCAAACCACTCACTCAAATGTAATACTGGTTTAAATTTTTACATAATAATGGTGTATTATGTAAATGTCTAATGTTGTAATACTTCTGTGAAAATGTTTCTCTCAAAAGTATGTGTAATGTTGTATGTTTTATATATTTACTAAATTTAATATTTACGAACATTCATGAATACATACACATTATAAAAATATTTGTAGTATATAATATTGCTTTTTGATATGGAAATATCTTATATTTTAAATCTGGTTATTGAAACGTAATGGTCAAAAAATGTTTTGATCAAAACAGAGCAAAAATATTTATAAGAACAACAAAACAACAACACAGTTCAGGCAGTGAGATCATTATGGTCCAAGATATGAGTCACACACCATATCAATGTTATCTTGTCATGGTGACCTTAAACTAACACACCTTTCTTTCACGTTGCACGCTTCTGCACTTATCAACACATGACCATGAAGCCATAGGGAGATTATCTATTTTAACACAACACCCACAACCGTGAGAGAAATGAAAATGGCACATTACCAAATGACCATCTGGAGTAGAACGAAAGAAAAAAAGAATGAAGAAAGATGAGTCAGATTATCAGGAGAGATAAAAAATTATACAGCAAGCTATCACCACAAGGTTTATTATACGGTCCAAAATAATGAGCGAGAGGTCCAGACTGACCTGCAGGACAACCAAGCCGGGCCTGAAGCCTGAGAACTGATTCTTCATCTCTGCTACCTCCTTCTTCAGTCGCTCCTTCACCTGTCTGGACATAAAGTGAAGAATGGCATTAAATCTAACTAAAGGGTATTTTAAATTATTGTTTGATCTCCAATAATAAATGAACACATGTATTTAATAAAAGTACTATATTAAGTTGCTATCCTAAAGCCGAACTTCACCAAAATGTTCTAATGTCCTTCTCATAAAGTGCATTAAGTAATTAAAATATAATATACATAGATAATGATTAATAACAACGGGAGTGCAATGTAAATATAAAGTATGTAAATAATTATATTAATGGATTATTACATATTATATACTGAAGTTTGGGGTCTGTAAGATTTTTAAATGCTTTTTAAGTCTCACCAAGGCTACATTTATTTGACACAGTAAAAATAGAAATATTATGAAATATCTTTACAATTTAAAATAACTTTTTTAAATTTACATATAATTTATTTAATTTTTATTTAATTATATAATTTATTTATGTATATAATATATTTTAAAATTTTATATATTCCTTTAATGGCAAAGATCCGACTCCAGTCTTCAGTGTCACATGATCCTTCAGAGATCGTTCTATACTGATTTGAAACATTTCTTATTATTATCAATGTTGAAAATAATTGTGCTATTAAATATTTTTGGTAGAATTATTTTTTCAAGATTTGTTGATGAACAGTGTCATGTTTGATCAATTTAATGTGTCCTCGTTGAATGAAATTATTTCTTAAAAAAATACTGACCCCAAACTTTTCAAAGGTAGTAGTGTATATATTGACTTAATAATAAATTATTATATCATTTAATAATTAGACTTTAAAAATGAAATTAATATATCATGAGCATAAAAATGCAACACTCAATTTTATACAATTTGTAACATCTCTGAATCCAAAAAAGGAGGTCCTTGGCCTAAAAAGGCACCCGATCCACCTGATCTGCAGGGGCCCACAAACTCACTGTGCGGTCTTGTTTCCAGATACAATGGTTGCCATGGTGCACTGGCTGTCCCGGTATCTCGGTGCACTGGCTGTCCCGGTATCTCAGAGCTCCTCGCCGGAGCACATAGGCAGTTACGGCAAACATCTCCAGCTACTGAGCACAACACAGTGGCAAAGTTAGTAAGAAAACATAATAGAGAGAGAAAAAAAACACCTGAAAATAGAGTTGCTTCGGTATTCTACACATATCAAGACCTGTCTTGTGGGAAAACGTAGCCTGCACAGCCACCCCTCCCTCTCTGCTTTCTGCAAGCGTCTCCTTTGCTGTCACAGGAAACTGTGCAGTGTGCAGCTCCCAAACCAGAGTGTTATCACTGGATCCAGCTGCAGCATTCCAGACTATTCCACCACGAGTGGGCAAGCAAGCTGATAAAGGAGCCCTGTCAAGGCTGCAAAGCTTAGACAAGCTCAAACAATCACATGGTTTGCGGAAAAAGCATACACAGGGCCAAAGAGGTTAAAATACAACTGCCGTGCTGTGGAGGAAGTGGGCTGTTCCATAGCAAAGTGCCAGGCAGCCAATCAGGGATGCTTTGAGCTGGGACAGGAACAGTCTTGGGACTCTGAGCTCTGTCTCCTCCTCTTCTTTCTGCCTGTGAAAGAACTCCAGCATGTGATTTCCAAAACAGAGTACCTACTTCTCACGCCTGTGTAAGCAGCCCAAAGCCTTCAAAACAGCTGTCAATCCAACAACCTCTGGGAGGAGTCTAGTGCAAGAAGTCTAAACACTCGATTTTTGTTCAAGTGCTGCCTGCAAACAAACTCATACAAGCATTTGTTTGTTTTGAGGCATTTCTGCCACGATGCTGAAAATGATATAGGGGCACTGTCTTAAAACTTTGTAAGTTTGCAGTGTTATAGATTTCATTGGCACTCTTTAAAATGCATTTCAGGCACAACCACAGAAAAACTAAATTATTTAAAACATATGCATATGATATTACATATCTCACATATGCAGTCCGAGTGGAGAAAATGTAGACAACAGAAAACTCCAGGAACATCATGACACGTTTCTCCATCAGCTTTCTGTTAAAAACAAACGAAATGGTTTGTTTTTGTTACTTTAGCGCCCTCTAGTGAGAAACTGTTAAATAACAACTTTGACATGTTCACTCTGTAGACTCATTCCTTTTAATCCAAGCCCACTGAATTCAATATGTGGGCGTTCATTCACTTTATTTTTGGCAGATTCTTTTTGTCACACTTTTACACAATGCCTTCACAATAACTAAATCAAACTAAACACAGTATACATCAAAATACATTTTAATTTATTCATTCATTCTTTTTTTCCAAAATTTACGAATATTGCTCAGATGTGGTGTAATTTCCAAGACAACCAACAATTTCATCTTAATACATAAAACAAACAAACAAACAAACAAACAAACAAAAATAAATTTGTTATGATAACTTACGTTATCTACATACTTTTCTATTTGAAAACACATTCATTCAGATGTTCAACCAACTGTCCAGTCGAAAAAATTGAATTATTTGGCATAAGTGTAGCTACTGTGTTTTTATACGGTTCTAAATAAATAAATAAATAGATAGAAAAACGGAACAATTTTATTCTTCTTTTGAACTAGTCATCAGAGAATCCTAAAAAAAAAAATGTTTCAGTTTCACAATTTTATTCATCATTGATGATAACACTAAGAAATGTTTCTAGAGCAGCAAATCAGCATATTAAAATGATTTCTGAAGAATCACGTGACGATGAAGACTGGAGTAGAGATGCTGAAAATTCTGCTTTGCCATTACAGGAATAAATTACATTTTAAAAATATATACTAAAATATAAAACAGTCATTTTACATTGTAACGTCATTCTGTGCTTAAAGACTTTAAAAATAAATACACCTATAAATAAATAAATAAAAAATCCCCTGAAAATCGACTGTAAGGAGCAAGTATTTCCATGTAATAATAATAAAAAAAAAAGTTGTCTAACAGTCCCAGCAGCTGAAAGCTAAGATTTCTATGACCACTAGGAGGCAATATCGCGTTAGGTATTAATGTAAGTGTCATGTTATCTGCTTCAGATCACTTAATGACAAATATAAAGCCAGTAAAGAACACATTTAAAACATATAGCTTACTTTTTATATATAAATGCTATTATTTCTCAACAGAAGGTTGACACATGCATTTCCTCTTAAATAAAATGTATTTAATTGAATGTAAACTTAATGTAAACAGATTAAATGGAACAACAATGAAACATTCACCAAAAAAAAAAAAATAATAATAATTTTTTTTTACAAAAATCCCCTGCAGTCTACGAATAAAATCACATCAATGTATGTTAATCTTTTAAACCACAACTGGGCTTTTCTCATACACAGCCCAATCCCTGATGTCTCATCATGTGAATCCTCACAAATGAACAGTCTATCTGGCTATTCACCGTGCAGATCCACCAGGCTCTCCAGAACACCATTAGTGTCCTATAAGCATTAAAGTCATTAGGATTATTTCCTGCTCAAGGGATATTAGAGTGTAATTGCTCTGGTCTGACTGATCTTGTTAGCTAAATAATATAAGCCTGACTTCCTCCTGGTGCTGTGGACAAAATATTTGAAGAGTGATTTTACATTTACACACATCACTAGAAGTAGGTCCATTACATCATGCAATATGAGTCACTGAGACGCCACTGACCCAGAACTCCTGGACTGATGATCAAACCAGGGCTGGAAACTGGGTACATATATCATTAATACACAGTTAAATACAAATACACAGTTAATCCTTCGCCAGAGGTGTAGAATAAACCAGGATGCCTTTGCATTGCATATCAGTTAGTATCAGTAAGAACACAATGAAATGTTTTCATTGATTTGCTACTTCTTACTTGTCTTCAAAACCTGCTGAACAGGCTACTCAAATCCCTCAAGACCCACACAAGTTCTCTGGCAGTGGTATGTTAGCAGTTCATAAAAGCAGGACAAAATAAAATCATTTTGCAGCATCAAGTAACATACAGCTTCCATAAAGTGCAATATCATATGAATTTGAACATCACAATTCTCAGTGCAACAAATCTTGCTTTTGCTATTATTTTGGGAATGCACTAATACTTTACATGTAGCTCATTAGACTTTTTATATTTCATCTCATATATACAGTGTATATGTATTTATGTATGTATGTAGCCTATGTATGTATTAGGGATGCACGATATTATCGGACTGATATCGGAATCGGCCGATAATGGCTTTAAATGTAAATATCGGCACCGGTCCGATATGAAAAGTTATGCCGATATGTCTTGCCGATAAGAGGAATACCTTCACTCACGTGCACATGGTGTGCTAGTGATTAGATCATGTCAACAGTGTGACTCATTTTTGAAGCAAAGTTTTGTCTGAATAACTATTAGATTCAATCTTTTGGATTGCTGCATTAATCTGTGAAAGCACATACAGAATGACGCCTTCGGTGTATAAGCATTAATAGCACGAGCAGCGGCAGCAGCGGCAGCCTCCCACAGGTCCTAACGCCCGTTCGAGTTTTGATCTGTAGGGGGCGCTGTTTGCCTACTTCTAATGAAATTAAAAGTAAAATAGCCTACACAAGTAACATTTAGACTGTATTTCTGATTAAATAAAGCAATAATTGATGTCATAAAATAATGAGTATATTTTGATTTAAAAGTCAGAAGCTATAGCTTACATGAAAAAAAATCACAAACATGACACTTGTAAATTAAATAATTTTATATATACTGATTTATTCATTAATGTGTAATATGTTTTATTTTTTAAACAAATCATAAGCTCTAAAATATTTTCAAAATTTTCACAACTCTTTTGCTTTAAACAATCTACAAATGTTAAATCTTAAAATAAAATGTTAGGGTTAACACTACATCTTTCTGGGGGAAAAATGCAGCGATTGATATATAGCCTAGTTTATTTATAGTTATTTTCAAAGCTTCAATGTACTGTCAAAAAACCTTCATTATTGTTTATTTAATTCTAACAAATAAGTTCTTGTTAAAAGCTAACCAAAATGAAAAAATATTTTGCTTATAATTTCTGCACAGGAGAGACTTGGTGTTGTTTCCAAACAAAAGGAAATATATCGGTATCGGCCAAAATGAGCTGAAAAATATCGGCATATTGGATATTGGCAAAAATCCAATATCGTGCATCCCTAGTATGTATATATATATATATATATATATATATATATATATACACTGTATACTGTGTGTATATATATATATATATATATATATGTACACACACACACACACACACACACATATATATATATATATACATATATACATATACATACATACATACATGCATGCATATACATATATACACAATGGAGAAAAAAAATAACATTTTCTAAACCAAATCACAGTCTCCACAGAAATATTCAGCAGCACAACTTTTTTCAACATCGATAATAATAAGAAATGATTCTTGAGCACCAAATCAGAATATTAGAATGCTTTCTGAAGGATCGTGTGAAACTGAAGACTGGAATAATGATGGCTGAATTCATTGCCATCATGGGAATAAATTAAAATTTTAAATACATTAAAATAATAAACACTTTTAAAATTGTAATATATTATTTCACAACATTATTGTTCACTGTATTTTGTAAATAAATAAATGCAGCCTTAGCAAGCATAAAACACTTCTTCATAAAAACCCTACAAATTATGCACAAACATTATTTGTTTTTTATTTGTTATTTATAAAATAATAAAAGATTAAATAAGAATGTAATACTATTTAACACTTTTTATTATATAGAAAGTTTGTTTTATAAATTTTCCCAGTGCAAAAAAAAAAAAAAGCAAAACAAATGAGAAGAAGAAAAAAAGGAATTGCACCTGACATCATGCTTACAATTAAGAACTGAAATGGCATTTTTCCTCAACATATAATTATACATTTTCGGTTGTTTAAAATGACATGGCTAGCTGAGAAAGCCCTGATTCCTGATGCAATCACATGAAATCATTCTGACGCCACTGCATGTGATCTTGATTCACAAAGGGGCATCCTCCACCCATGTGATAACAGATATTCTCATAGTTCTGTGACACTCCTCCACCAGCTCTTCCTCTAGAGCCTGAACGTTCCCTCTCACACACACCTTCGCTGACAAGCTCAAACTTGCATATGACATGACACTAATAGTACTAAGAACTGTGTGGGTGTATGTGTGGGCAGCTTGCTTGTTGAGAAGATTGGCCCGTATGAAAATGATGTCCTTATCAGGGTGGAAGCATTCCCCAGAGAAATATGAGCTAGCCAAAACAGACACAGATAAGGAAAGTTGAAGAGATTGGTACATGTTTTACATATACACAGTAGTTAATGTGATTTCAGTGCTTGGAGACACACAGACATGCACATGTTCTCTGCAATATGCAAAGATGGTCCAATTATCTGAGTTCTTTTGGCCTTCTGCAACATTTTCTTTCTATTTTTTCATCTAAAGTAATGGACTGGAAATCACAGAGCACTTTACTTGCACTCTGCTCTTACTTTTTAATTCACTAAGGACAGAGCATTTCAAGACTCAGATCTCTAATTTCTGAACCTAGGGGTGTGAAAGCAAATTTACTTTGTGCTTGTTTCTGGAGAGGTGAAAATCACATTTATTCCCGAACAAGTGCGGTCGGTCACCTCTGTCCCACTTATGTCGTACAGCAGCCTTAATCCTCTTAAAAAAGAGTATGCAAGACATAGCGCGATAAATCAGCTGTGGTGATCACCGGCGGAAATGAAGAGATGAGACATGGTGATTTTTTTCTCCCTGGATGGCAGCCTGGACACACTTGTGTCAAAATGCATGTAAAGGTAGGATGGCACATCCCTAAATGGGTCATTGAACTGGGACAGTGTGGAATATTTACAGGGGTGAAAAAAATATTGCATTTGAGATCAACCTAAAAGCAGATTCACATAAGTCAGCCTTATGCTTATGAGCAATCTTAAAATAAATAGTTCACCCAAAAATGAAAGTTCCATCAGACCCAGGTCATCCAAAATGTAGATTAGTTTTATTATTATCAGAAAAAGTTTTGAAGAAGTTTAGCATTGTCAATTGCTTACCAATGAATCATCTATTGTGAATGGGTGCCTGAGAGTCCAAACAGCTGATAAAAGTATCAAAATGATTTACATCATAACTCCAGCTCCTCAGTTAACAGTTTGTGAAGTGAAAAGCTGCATGCTTGTAAGAAACAAAACCAACATTAAGATGTTTTTAACTTCAAACCATTGCTTTAATCTAAAATACAAGTGCATCTCTCCAACCAGGAAGTGTAGTATTTTAGCCAGAAGCAACGTTTAAAGTTAATATCTAAATCATGGATTTGTTTTGTTTCTTTATAAAATGTATCTTTTCACTTAACTTCAGTCATACTGATTAATTATTATTGTGATGTTTTTATCAGCTGTTTGAACTCTCGTTCTGACAGCACCCATTCACTACAAAAGATCCAATAATGAGCAAGTGACGCTAAATTGCTCCAAATCTGTTCCAATGAAGAAATAAACTGAAAAAACTCATTTACGTCTTGGATGGCCTGAGGGTAAGTTTCTTTCAGTAAATTTTCATTTTTCGAAGAACTATTGCTTTAATTGTTTTGGGTGCAAACTGGGTTGTTGTGGGCCAAAATCAATGCTGAGCTTTTATTGCTGATCCTATTGTACCTAGAAATTGCATGAATCATCAAACTTTCACAGTCAACAAGGTTTACATTCATTGCAATAGCATAAGAAAGGGGTAATGTACAGCAACGGTGTTGATTATTGCTGAATAAACAGCAACAGAGTGATCAGGAAAAAGATGAACAACTCAAAGAATTTAGTAATATTAATCCTTAAAGGGATAGTTCACCCAAAATGAAAATTCTGTCATTAATTACTCACCCTCAAGACGTTCCAAACCCTAAACCTTCGTTCATCTTCGGAACACAAATTAAGATATTTTTGATGAAATCCGAGAGCTTTCTGGCCCTGCATAGGCAGCAATGCAACTGAAATATTCCCAGGTCCAGAAAGGTAAGGACATCGGTAAAACAGTCCATGTGACATCATGGTTCAATCACAATTTTACGAAGCTACGAGAATAGTTTATGCACAAAAAAGACTTTATTCAACAATTCTTCGCCTCCAAATCACGTCTTCCGCCATTATCAGGAGTAGGCTACTTCTGCATGTAAACAACGCAAAGATGAAGGAAGGTCTTACGGGTTTGGAACGATATGAGGGTGAGTCTGAGCTATCCCTTTAAGTCCTCCAAACTCATTTCTCTCACAATCATAACCGAGACGAATGCTGGTGCTAGTTGCATTAAGGTAAAGATGAGACTTCATTATACAGAATTATTTTTCTGGAGAAAGACTGTAATTGAAAAAAAAGGTGGAATTTGTCAACTATGCTAACATATAGAAGCAATCAAAAACAAAGTCGGGATTAAACGTGATAATCTTTTCTTCCTTTTTTGTGAAGTAGATATATGGCTGGTGAACTCATCTTCAGAGAAGAGATGTTGTTGCGAAGGGGAGTAGTTGTTAAAGTTTTGGTAAAAGATAAAAACAAAATAATGATGTGTATGGATAAGTTCTTTATATAAGAATATATCTATGCTTTATTCCATAAAAAATAAGAACTGCCAATTTTGATTTCATACTAGCCATTAAACTCCGTATGTGATTTTCCTTAAAAATGAATTGCCTTGTCCAGCAGATGGCGCTAAAGTTAATTACATTAGTGTGTTGTGCAACGTCCAGCAAGCTTAATAAAAAAAGAAAACGTAAAGCACCACAGGTTTCCATCAACAGACTTTAATGTGATAGTACAAATTGAAATATTGCACTAATTTATAAAACTGTATAATCAAAGATGCACCCAAAACTGAAAATCTGAGCCTCAACCACTTTGGAGTGTAACAAGCTATTGGCTGACAGAAAATGGGCTGAAAAAAATATCTGAGGCCTGACTCACACTGTGTGTGAATAATCACCCACTGAGCACAGCAAAACATGGGAATGTTCATTTTAGCAGACAGTACTGTACGTGTTTCAGATTTCAACTACAAACCCGTTTAACCTGTAAATGAATGGTTAGAATTACCTTGCTTCATTAAAAATTTATTTGTAATCTTTGCACGTGATTCCTTGCTTGACAAAAACTGACGTTTGGTCTATTTTAGCTTTTTATACACTTTTAAAATGAAAACGGAGTAATGCTAAATTGCATTACGGAAAAAAATGTAACCTACAAACTAGATATAAGATGAAGACAAACATAAAATCTGACAATATAAAGCTATACTCAATGCTATTTCACTTATAGAGTGACTGCTATGAGAGAAATCAGTAGGGTATTGTGAATTGGTAACGCATTACTGAATCACATTATAGAATCACCTTTATTAGATACAGACACAATTCTTCTATTAAACTAGTGAAACTTTGTTATTTTTTCATTTTCTTTAAAAATATAAAAAGTAGAGACTCAGTGGGCACTGGGGAGATGGACAAAGTCTGAAAGAATTGCCCAAAGCCTGTTTGAAGCCATTGCACTTTAAAACCTTAAAGGTCTTCTTGGCGATTTTAATGAGAGCTTCAGTTTGTGAGGAGTGGGATGAAATCCCTGAATACATTTAGGACACTTATGCACCTCTCTGTCCATTTTTCTACCATTTTTTGGTGGGGGAAGGGGTAATGCGCTCTTTCCTTTCTTCTTTAATGACATCTTTTACTTGATAATCCCTTGATGCAGAGGAGCTTTTGAAACCCAGTGGAGAAGAGGGTCATGGGGTGGTCCTTTACCATTAGCACAGAATTAATTAATTGACAATCTGAGGAAAAAGAAAAACGGCTTGCTGTTCAGATATTAGTGAGTGAAGCGAGATGAATATGATGAGGTCTGATTTCCATCAGCTCAGTTTCTTCTTTTTTTTTCTTTTGTTAGAGACACAGCACTCACTATTTGAGGCATCATCTCTGTTTAGTCAAGTAAAAGAGCATCAGATATAGAGGTTAGATATAATTCAGGGCTATCCAGAGGGCAATAAAGTGGAGAAATAGAAAAAGAGAGACAACAGTAAACACACAATGAATGTCTGATGGGACAAAACAAACAATTTAAACCAATTAATGTATGGTAATGTCACATATAAGACAGAATACTCATTTTAGAGCCAATAAGCTACTATATAATGAATTCATGTAGCCATAAGCGGTAATAAACAGGGCAATGCATGGCCTTAAATCAGACCAGACTTATGACTCCAGACAAAATTATTGGAAAGCTTTTGGACAGTAGAAAAACTGCCAAACCTATCAGGTATGTTTAGATCATAGTGGTAATAATGCCTATCAAGCTGCATTTCAACTGGTCAAAAAGCACTGTCGAGACCACCTGACCACCAGTTTTAGACAAAATTCTCATATTTGTTGGGTTGTAACTTGTTTGTGAAATAATCAAAAATTCATGCAATAACTTTTGTGGTACTTGATCTGAAATTCATATGAACCAAATTTGGTAAAAAAAAAGAAAAGAAAAAAAAAAAGTAAGATTTGTAAGAGAAGTAGTTAAAAATATATAGTTTATTTCATGATAATTGGGTTATAATAATGGCATGTGGTACCCAATAGATTGCTGCAGAGATGATGTATATTTAGGCAAAAACCCAGAAAGGAGTTAGTTGTGTATAGGTTTATAGTGTTTTACTTTATTGTTGTATGTCTGTATTTATGTAGCACCGTGGTCCTGTGAGGCACGACATTTCGTTCCACTGTATGTCCCCACATGTAGCGGAATGACAATAAAGCTCAACTTGACTTGAACTTGACTTGACTTGAGTTAGCATTTTAGCATGTCTGGTTCCAAAGTCATTGGGTTTTTTGAACAGTTTTTGCTTAAGTGCCTGAAATAAGGTCTGTTGTGGTTAACACAAGCTCAAGATATTTTCACATTTTATTCTATGACATAAAATGCATCATTAATATAAATATTGATTTCAAGCTGCAGACTTCCACACTCTGCTTGCCTCTTTTGATCTCAAGA
>JAFVLL020025095.1:0-23018 GCA_021397915.2 Tor tambroides | reverse complement strand
CTGCTCAGAGAAATGTGTGTCACCGAAGGCCTGTAGGAAGACTCTGATGCCCTGATTGACTCCCTGGGGGTCACTCTGAGCCTCCAGAGTACAAATGAGGGGGAGGCAGAAGGGGATAGATGGAGAAAAGCAGGACTAGATTAAGACCGTATACAGCTACAAGGCAGCACTGAATATATCTGTAGTAGTTGGAAGAAGAAAAGGCTCGATTCACCTTGTTTTGCACCAGCAGGCATTCCTATATTCCATCTATTATACATCAAACTCGCTTAGACCTAAATCAAAACCTTCCTGAAAGCACAGAAGCACAGAAAGACAAAAGCCACAGCACGCACTGCAGTTCAAGCTTCGTAAGCGCTTCTCGAGAGCTCATTTCAGGCTGCAAAATAACAGTAATACTAGCATTTTCATTTAATGCCCAGCCCCCAGTACAAATAATGCAAATGCATAATCTGTACACCTTCACAACTGTATCACCGTTCACAAAGGTATAATTGTTCTGTTGAGATTTAATGAAATGCAAATGCTCTTGGCATTTCAGAATCAATTTAATACTGGGAGGTTTAACTCTCATCCACAAATCCCTGGATAACATTGTTTTAAACCTTGTTAATAGTCTTAGTATCTGGAGTGCACAAAGTGATAGCACAATGAATAAAAATGAGCGACTTTGAGAGCGGTGTAATTTTCGAAATTAATGGAAACCACCACCATTTGGCAAATTACATTTTTTTAATGGGCGAAACAGTATTTACATCTTCACAAAGGCTGTTATGGTCTATACGATTATTTGCATGTAGGGAAATGATTACAAAAATGAATGTGCATTGGGAAATGAGATGCATTGAACTGTCAGCCTGTTTCCTGGCTTTTGTATGTTTTCGGAACAGTGCTTCAGTGTTTGTGGGAGGCGGCTGAAGCCCTGTATCGGTGAGCATATGGAGGCATTGTGTTTTGCGCCCCTTGGGCTCGCTGGTTTAGCGCTGTGGGCAGGCCTGTGGTGTCAGATATCCACAATGAACTGGAAGCGTAACCTTTATCTGCAGGTTTCATCATTGTTTCATTATCAAAATGATGATGACTCACCAGCATAGAACTATACTTCTGATGTCATCTCCATTTTTTGAGTGACATTTCAGTGTTCGTCGGTCCTCCACACGGGTCCCAGCTATGAATGATGTTATTCTTGTTTATAAAGGTGAAACCATCATATCTGCCAGAGGATGCACTAAATATCATTGCAGTTTGTAAAAATTGGGTCTGCTTGGTATTTATAGTTCACCCAAAAATGGAAATTCTGTTATCATTTACTCACAACATTCTTCTTATTTTTTTCTCAAATTAATTATAATATAATATGTAATATAGTAATAGAATCTTCTCATTGAATATTTCATAGTAATCATTGGCTGTTGAGCTTGAAATACATTGTTCAAAGGTTTGGGGTCGGTACATTTCTAAATGTTTTGAAAGACATTTTTTTGATCAAAAATAAAGTATAAACAGTAATACTGTGACACATTACAAATTAAGTTTTCTAGTTGAATATACTTTAAAATGCGAGATGGCAAAGCTGGATTTTCAGCCTTCAGTCTTCAGTGTCACATGATCCTTCAGAACCCATTCTAATATTCTGATTTGGTGCTCAAGAAACTTTTTGGTCACACTTTATTTTAAGGTCCAATTTTCACTATTAATAAACCATTAACTCTGACTTTAGCCTAAATAAACTCCTAATTTGCTGCTTATTAATAGCTGGTAAGGTAGTTGTTAAGTTTAGGTATTAGGTAGGATTAGAGATGTAGAATATGGTCATGCAGAATATGTGCTTTATAAGTACTAATAAACAGCCAATATGTTAATAATAGGCATGCTAATAAGTTAATAGTTCTAATGCTAGGCATGCTAATAGTTAATAGTGAGATTTGGTCCCTATACTAAAGCGTTGCCAGCTTTTATATATATATATACAGGGCTCGACATTAACGCTTGTCCGGGACAAGTGAATGTTTTGGACGGGCAAGTGAAAGAGAAATTTACTTGCCCAATCGGACAAGTAACTTGAAAAAGTCAATATCAAAAACAATAATAACTGCCTTTATTTATGATATAGCCTTTGTTATAGGGGTGTGCGATATATATCGTTTGTGATAATTTCGTAATTGTTGTTTTAACGAGTATATTGCAAGAATCAAACAAAACACACCTACAGAGTGCACGCATACATTACGTAAAGTCGTCTATATTAGACTAGCGCACGTGCGAGTGCGTTCTTTCACTGCAGGATTCAGTATTACAATGCATGAAGAATGATCAGAAAATTCAAGATATGGGGGCAGAAAATGTATATATTTATATAATTTCATATAGTTTCACACGAAGATCGAGCGCCGTTTTTTTTTTTTTTTTTGCTCCAAAAGCCATCATGATTACAAATGTGATTTTATAACAGTTCAATAAACAAGAAGTTAACATTAAGAGACTTACGTTTTAGACACCATATTTCCTGTTTTTGCTCTGTTTTACCAACAGAAATAATTCCAAACACAGCCACAGCACTGTTTTGCGTCTCTGAGCAACATGACGGTGTTTCGTTCCTGAATGAATCACCCGTTTAAATGATTCGGTTCAATCGCAATGATTCACTTCTTAACAGTGACTTGATGCCACCTACTGGTGGTTTTAATTTCACGTTTACAGTATTTTTTAAAGTATTTTTTAATTTAAGTTTGAAAATTTATATATAAAAAAGTAAATATTAGCATTTTATTTTTAAGTTTAATATACAATAATTGTATTTGTAATTAATACTCCCTTTTTATTTTAAAATATAACAGTATTATCACACTTTATTTTTTCATTATTTTATTTAAAAAGTAAAATCTAACTAAATAAACTAAACGTGTTTTGTATAACTACAATAAATCATTATATTTATAACTCAATTTCTGTTATAAAACTCAATTACAATTTCTGTTTTTTTCCTCTCCGGGCAAGTAACTTTTATACTCGGACAAGTAAATTACAAATTTACTTGTCCGAAGGACAACCACATGAGAATGCTTAATGTCAAGCCCTGATATATATATATATATATATATATATATGTGTGTGTGTGTGTGTGTGTGTTGAGGAAACCATGATACATTTTAATTCAGTATTCTTTGAAAAGAAAGTTCAAAAGAACAGCATTTATTTGAAATAGAAATCTTTTGTTAACATTATAAATGCCTTAACTAGCACTTTAGCACTTTTGATCAGTCCAATGCATCCTTGCTGAGTAAAAGTATTCTTTTTTTTTTTTTTTTTTTTTAAATGGAGCATAGCACTAAAGCACCTGAAAAGTAGTCTGTATGACTCATATGCTATAATCCAGGCCTTATGAAGCCATATGATGGCTTTGTATGAGAAACAGATTTAAATTTGATTCATTTTTCCACTGACAGTCTACCTCTGCAACAGCACTCTGATCAAACATAACACATGTTCCAGGTTTGCCATCATGATGTTTGGCTACGAGAACCAATTGTCTTTCAGGGTTGTTGCCACCCAGCCCACTCCATATGGGTTTGATTTGATAACATCAGCAGTGGTGAAGATGACTTAAATTTTGGTATGTTCCTCACAAAATTGCATAATATGACTTCAGAAGACCTGGAATATGCGCATAAGTCATACGGACAACTTGTATAATGTTTTCACAGAGCTTTTTTTTTTTTACATTTTGGGAACATTTTAGCATGCATGGTTTAAACAACATGAGGGTAGGTAATGTACATAATTAAAGTATTTTTATTTTTTGCTGTACTGTTCCTTTAAGAATGTGACTTGCACACTACCATGGGCTGATTTTAAAAGGGTACATCATGACTCTTCTCTGTTTTCATTTAAAGTTATAACGGTGCCGGATACTACCTTTGTGTGATTCGAAAGCATTTGCCTGACTCCCACAGGTTCATGTGCAGGTTGCCTTAAGTGCATGTGCTACTGCTCATAATAGCAAAACTATTTTATTCCTATTAAAATGACCAATGCATCAAGTCGCTCACGGCCATATTAATGTAATTTTAATATCCCTCTTTTTCCGAATTAAGGCCTAAATTTAAAACTAATTAGATATGCCTTTCCCTTCATTCCCAGAGGAACATCTCTATGCTTGTGGAAAATTACAACCTCCGTGAGCTTCCCTGTTTGACACCATTGTCATATTCTCTCTGCAGAGACTAGGATGCAATAGGGGGCCTTTCTCCCTCCAGACGCCGACTTTCCAGTGGCTGATTGACGAGAAAGGAAGGGATGACTTGACTCAATGCAGCGTAACCAGGGTAATCTTCCAGGTGATGATCCTATTGGGAGAAAAGAGGACATCAAGAAACCGTATTCAGTTTTTGCATTGATGCCTGCAGACCCTCTATCAAACTCAAATGTATTTTTTGCCTTCATTCCTCTCCTCGTGATTGTTAAGCTCAGTGCTTTGGAGGGATGCTGGCCCTGAAAGATCTAGAGAAGCTGACGAGTGAAATCCATCGGGGCCTCTGTGATGTTATCCGAGCCCCTCGCAGTGTTCCTTTTGAACTTGTGCTTCTGAAAAGTTGCGGGAGCAGCAGGTCCAGCCAAAGCCGATGCGCACCTATGGTTTTAATCATGTGATGCGTGAGTGGACTTGTTTGGTTGTTTTGCTCTTTTTCTCAGCGCTTGTTTTCTTAGCGTTATTCATCTTAATGTGTCCGGTTCAAGCTTCCTCCGTTTTTATCGCTGATGTGTGGGACTGAAAACATATTTGCAGTGCATCCGGTATGACATGATTAAAGAGACTCTAAAGTTTTATGCTCTTTGAAGACTAGCTTTGAATGCTGAGACTCCTGAGGCCCCTGTGGAGTGGTATTATTCACTGGTTGCTGCAATAATTGGATTTCACAGAGTATTATTTTTGCATTAGATTTATAATTCGGTCGCAGTAACAAACACGTGGGGAATTTGCTTCCAAATATGTGGCTTTTATGTATTTTGGTTCAAATATTATGTGTCAGTATACAAATAATACATTTCAAACAATGAGGAACAACAGAGCAACATCTCTGTTACCCATTTATGGCAGATCTGACACTGTGTCAAATGTGTCAACGCCGCCTCTGATGCTCAGCCCATAAAAGAGATGACTTTGAGCTGTCAGCACATACTTCCTTCCTGTGTTACATGCTTGAACTCCCCAGGTATGGTTTAGTCTTTGACACCATTTTACTCCTGCCTCATATCCTTCCTCTCATTCGGTGTGTTCATTCACCTGATGAAGAGGCCGAAGAGTTCAAAAGGTATCATAAAAATATTTGAGAGACTTTTGGTGGCGAATCAACATCAAAGTACCGTTGTTGCTCCCACTTTTAGCAGGGTATAATCGCTGCATTTGGGGTAAAAAAAAAGATTATTATAATTATTATTATTATTATTAAAAAAAAATAATGTATTGTTCCAGGAAGGTTTTCTGTTCGTTCACACAGGCACGAACTGATTGGCAGCTGCCTTTATCAAAGCCTTTACCGATTACCTGCATTGATCAAAGCATTCGGCACAGTCATCTGTGAGTGACGTCACCTCCCAATACAAACACGCCCCCTAGTATAGTCCCGCCCCCTCACATTGATTGACAGCTTTCCGTGAAGACATAGGAAATTCAGATGCAAAAGGAATTGCGATTCCATTTGAGTTTTGGCAGGTTACATGCACGACGCTGAGAAAGTGAGAAGGCAAATGTGGTAATTAATATTGCTATTTAAATATGACAGGCTCATAGCTCGTAAGACATGAGAAATGCAGTTGCAAATGGCCTTTGCCTTTTCATTTGAAATGCGGCAGTCTCTGTGCGTTCGCGAAAGCGAAAATGCAAACGGTAATGCAAGATTTGCAATTGCATTTGGATTATGTCACAATTTATGCGCCCACATGTGGAAAACGCAATTGAAAATACAATTTGCAATTCCTTTTGAAAATAGTCCGGAAAATCCTTCCATAGGAACTATTGTAATGGGTAAATAAAATGTAAGCTAATACAGTCCTAATTACTAAGCTCAGATGAGTTAATGTGCGTTTCTTATAGCAGTTAAAATGTAGTTTTAATTTAGTGATTTTAACTTTTAGTTTAGTGATTGTTAATGCTTTATAGAGCAATGTTAGATTGTAATATTCAAATGCTATCTGTTCTAACTATAAAAGGTACAGCTGTTATAAAACCAGAGAGAAAGGCTACATGGCTATGATAGTATGTGAGAGAGTCAGTGGCAACATTGCATTCCTATTGGTCAGTGTTAGAGGAGCTCAGCTTAGGCTGACAGTTAGCTAGTCTCTCATAGCCAGACCTCAGACTGACGGCTGAAGGTCTGGAATGTATGGTAGCTTTCATTGACCAAGGCCCGCCCATGAGGCCATTTGACCGACATGTCAAACAGCCAATCACAGTTCGTTTCGTTCAGCGTCACGTTTCGGGGCGTGGAAATGTCGTCACAATAACAAACCGGTGTGTGAAACTCTCGGATGTATTTTAAAGTTTCTATGCCGCGAACTTTAAATATTTCACATACTTTTGAAAATCCAGCATTTACATGACCTGATAAGCGTTCGTCGTCACATTTGTAAACACGACGGCTTTCTTCTTTCGTGAGGGGGTTTGGCGCCACAGCATCTTTGTTTCCCGGCAGACCGAAAATAAATGCGACACTCGCGTCTCTCGGAAATCCGGTTTGATTCAACCAGTCAGATGACGACTTCGACATTCCTGAAGTGTTTCCAGAAAAGTGTGCCATATGCATCAGATGTTTAGCCAACGTTCCGTGGGCGTGACGTCTGAGGCTGAGACTAACAGTTAGCCTGCCCTGAGCCAGGTTAGCTTTCCAGCATAAGTAGCCACAGTGACTGAGGTTGATCTTTGTTAAATTTGCTTTATGGAACCAAATAATTTGACAGTGAGTCAGACTAACTGAAATAAGCCTGGCCTATTTGGTAAACTTGTTTTATGAAACAGGCCTCGAGGCGTTAAAATCAAAAGACACAAAAGTTAATTTATGATTTGCTGTCTGTCTGAACCAAAGGAATAAAAGCGATCGAATTTTTTTCATTGCATCGTATTGCATCGAATCGCATTGTGTTGAATCGAATCGAATCAAAATCGAATCGCACTGCATCGTAAAAGGGGTGAATCGTATCGCATCGCATCGCTAGCTGCTTCATATGTATCTTCAGTGTATCGTATCTTTGGCTACGCATCGAGATGCGTATCGCATCGGCCTCAGTTATGGAGATGCACATCCCTACTACAGAGGTAAACAATATAATTAAGTGTAAACCTGTGTAGACGGGCCTACAATGAGTTCTGAGGTTGTTAAACAATGGTGTGTGTTTCTTCTGAAGCCAGATATTGTGTGATTTTTACTTTCATTCAACAGTCATTTTGAAGTTTATTTGTTGAATCCTTAGTCTTGAGCAAGATTAGTGAGGTTCGCTAATTGAAGAAATTGCTGGTACTTCGTAAATGGGAAACGCAGCCAATGAACTGACTGGTGGCTGTTACATCATTCATAATGCTTTATGGGAGTGGACAGAGTTGGTTTCCCCACAAATTTCTTAGCTTCCTGGCTTCTTTTAGAAAATGTGAGGTAAATGTGGAGTAGAAAATAAAATAATCTGGTAAGGATAATGATACATTTTCATTTGGTTTTAAAATGTGATGTAACCAACAACCATAGATACTGTCTGTTTTAAAATTAATGATTGATCTGATGAAAATATGTCCGTTTTAATTGAACAGTTGATGTAAGCAGCTTTTAAAACACTAAAAAAGCCTTTAAATTCATGAATGCTTTTAGTAACTTCTCAACTTGAGAATTTGAGGATTTATTATTATTGTTGTTAACAAATTAACAAACATATTAACAAATTCTCAGTCATTGATGTTGTATTTACATACCCTGATGCTTTGCTTCATGAGAACTAAAAATAGAAGTATAGCTCACTGAATTGTGAAACCTTTTGCAAATTGATCTGAATTTAATGTAGGCTATTTTAAATAAAGCCTTTTACACCCTGTCTGCTCTGCCCAGCAAGCAAGTGGCGCTGCAACACTAGAATGGCTCCATTATAATAAAAGCTGTCCACATTGGGTTATAATCGACATGCTCTCTTGCAGCGTGGATAGCTTTGTTCATCGTAATGTAATTACGTAATGTGTTACTCACTTATAATGAATTTTCAAAAAGTATTTATAATAATAATTTACAATAATAATTTGGAAATAATAATTTGGAATGTGGTGATGGGCCACTGATATCCTCTTTATGGGCTGCCTTATATTCACTGGTTATATTTAAATATTGTGTTATAGCCCATAGATTTATATTGTAACATTGTTGATGATTTGATTAACACACACACACACACACACACACACATTGATGTTGAGTTTTCTATGTTTCGTGAGGACATTCCATAGGCATAATGGTTTTTATACTGTACAAATTGTATTTTCTGTTGCCCTACACCTAAATCTACCCCTTACAGGAAAACTTCTGCATTTTTAGATTTTCAAAAAACTTCATTCTGTATGATTATAAGCTTGTTTCCTCATTGGGACCAAAAAATGTCCCCACAAGGACAAGGATTTTGTATATTGCTGTCTTTGTGGGGGCATTTTGTCCCAATAACATATGGTTTACCAGGACCACACACACACACACACACACACACACACACACACACGTTGGGTTTCTATCTTTCATGTGGACATTCCATAGGTGTAATCGTTTTTATACTGTACAAATTGTATATCACCCTAAACTTACCCCTTACAGAAAACTTTGTGTGAAAAACATTTTCAAAGAAAAAAATAATAATTCTGAATGATTTAAAAGCCTTTTGAACCGAAAGTGTCCTCATTGCCTTCACATTGTAATACCTATGTCATACCTATGTCATACCCATGTCATAAACAAGCACACACAAACACACACACACACACACACACACACACACACACACTATGGGGGTGTTATCATTATGGGGACATTTCATAGGCTTAGTGGTTTTTACCCTACCCCTAAACTCCCCTCACACAAAACTTATGAAATTCTGCAATTTTTAAATTTTCTAAAAATTTCTGGTATTACTATGCTTCTGGAGACATTTGGTCCCCATAACTTAGGAAATACCAGTACACACACACACACACACACACACACACACACACAAATGCATAAAAAAAGCAAAAGAAGCAGAAAAATGCTTCATGTAATTAGCAATTCATTCATTCACAAAGTACATTAAGTACACAGTCTAGTACTTTTGTCTTTTTCTCAGTTTTGAATACTTCTTTTGCTTCATGCCAAATGTTGTTATTCATCTCAGAGCTAGTTCAAGGCTTAAAATTCAGTGTTGATTTTTTTTTTTTAATGTCTCTGAAGAACATTAACGGAAGAAAAAATTTCACAATCAAGGCCACTTGAAAAGCTGTGATTTATTTTGGCAAAATATGAATTTGAACAGAATATGTGTGTCGATACAGTGTTTAAGATTAAAAAAAACTGATATTGATATTGATATGAAATTAAATTAAGCATAATACAGAGTATTGTTTTTAGTATCATAAGAACAATTTAAAATTAATAATTTGATTAATTATTATTAAGATTTAATAAAAAGAATAATTGAAGAATATCTATATTATTCTGTCTTACCTTTAGGCTGTAAGCCTGCACAGATGCTTTGCCAAAGGCAGTCTCACAGTTTGACTGATTTTTGTGTCATCTTGACATAATTATTTGCATAGGATATGAACACCAGTCTTTTAAACTGCAGAACAAGACAGAAAGAATGAAAAGTACATAAAAAATCAGCTAGAGAAATGAAAAGGCATTTTTTATAAGCATCTTATTTCTCGTTCCACACTATGTTATGACACCCTACAGTCCGTTAGATGTCCTCTCCCATACTATGGAGGCAAGTGTGATGTGCAGAGGTATCCAGTCCTGTATTGCTAAGGAAGCATATTTTTATAGAAGATCCATGGTGAAAGTTTCTCCTCTCAGCAGGAGAAGCACTGGGAAGACTGCTGGGTGTTGTGGATAAGAGAAAAGTATTGATGCTGAGATGCCCTTGTTGAAGAGGAGGTGAAGTTAGCGGTTATCTTTGGTTTCTGAGGAAACTTCTCCTGTGCTTTCATTGTTCCCCATAGCCTTCACGTCTTATCAGGAAGATGAGAAAGTGAGGAGAGTATAAACTTCTCCCCCTTATCACAGTCTTTCTAAGAAAAATGAGTGAGACTGGGAAATATGACTCATCAATTGATCAGCAACTAACTCCTACACTTACTCTCCAGGTGGACATTTTGTCAGGACTATTTTAAAGATTTGTTTGTAATAATTATTTAAACATTTGCAGTGTTGCATAATTGGAGGGAAATGCCAATTTTAGATGTATTGATGTAGCAGACACTTTTATCCAAAGCAACTTACAAATAAGGAACATTGCAAGCAATTTATTATAAGAGCCAACAATATTTGCGGTACACAATGCCAAGTTTTGAGTATAAGCTAAATTAATATGCAAGCCAGAGCATCTATTGTAGGGAAAGAAATACTATGGGGTCCATCAACTGTTTGATTATCAGCATTCTTCAGAATATCTTCTTTTGTGTTCAGCGTAAGAAAGAAACTCATACAGGATTGGAACGACATGAGGGACATGAGTAAATGATGGCAACTTTTTTTTTCATTTTCAAAGCTTTATTCTCTTTTATGTTGTCATGGACCATTCACATTGTCACACCACAATAGCATTTAGTATCCAAAAATCATTACTTTAGTTTATTAATCATGAAAACCATAACGGTTTGAAGCTAGCAGATGGCCATTGACGATATGGAGCCTTGTGATTTCAGATGTTTAGACTGTTCTTTTCTGTTCCACGAGCACTTGCTAGAAAGTCACGCCTTGCCAGAACGCTTAGTTTCACACAAGTGTCTGAAATAGCTCAAGTCTGCTGGGGAGAGTGTCAGCATGCCCGGCGTTATACCACCTTCAAGGTCAAATCTGGATGTTGGGCAGATCTGGGAGGTGGGGGGTGTTTTGATGGGTTTAACATCTCCCAATTCCCCAGTAATTGTAGGGCAGGAGTTCTCTGCCTCGGCAGCTTCAAGGTCAGACTCATTTAGCTGTTGGCTTTGAATGTCGACGCAGCAGTGACCTGTTTCATTTCATTATTATTCACTTGTTTTGGTGTCTGTTGTTAGTGGAAGAGCCAGTAATAAACATTCCAGTGCTATTACTAAGAGAAATAGATATGTCAGTCATTGTGTGGTAATAATAATAATAATAATAATAATACAGTGGGCTGCTGATGGGAGTTTGCCAAGAGCGTTTGGCCATTGCCCATCTGTTGAGTTGGTTTAATGAATCTCTTATGTCCATTTAGTCAAGGAATTGTGTTTCAGCACAAATGAAGAATATTAATGGATTGGAAAAGAAACCGAATGTGACTGAAAACAACACATTATTTTCCAAACCCTGAAACCTTGCAGGTCTTGTAGGTCATGATTTAGAAGTTACTGTCAGGTCAGAAGAAACAAATATGATGAAACAGTTCCAAAAGTCAAGAAAGAAAGAAAGAAAGAAAGAAAGAAAGAAAGAAAGAAAATAAACGAGGGGGGAATAAAAATGAAAGAAAGAAGTAAAGAAAAATGTGGGGTGGGAGGAAAGGAGGTAAGAATAGAAAGGAAGGAAAGAAAAAAGGGATGGGAAGAAAATGAGGTAACAATGGAAAGAAAGAAAGAAAGAAAGAAAGAAAGAAAGAAAGAAAGAAAGAAAGAACAAGATGGAAGGATGGCGGAAGAGCAAGGAAGGAAAAACGAACAGGGAATAAGAGAAGGAAGAAGGAAAGAAGCAGATGGGAGGTGGAAGGAAAAGGGAAGTAGACAGGATAAAAAAGAGAAAAGAAGGAGAGGATAAATGGGAAGTAAAAGAACGAATGAAAAACATTTAATTAATTGTCAGTTATTTACATTTTGAAGTGAGAATGTTTGTTTTGTTTTGTTTGTTTGTTTTTTTGGGAGAATATCTTTTTCTAAAATGTCTGTTTATATAAAAAAATAGACATAAGGCCAAAATGCAGAGAAAAACAAAAAAGATGCATTTGTCCAGATTAACATGGGCATAGCCTCCTGCACATGCAGTATGTATAAATAAATCTCATTCTACAATGTTTAATGAAAGTTCCACCCTACAAGAAAAACCACACCTGAACAATAGATTAACATCTGCTAGCATCAGTGTGGGAAAGTTCTCTTTTGTTCCAAACTATAAGTGAGTCTCTCCCCACATTTAACTTAAGTTCCACTGAAGACCTTGTGCTAATGGGGTCATGATTAATTGCACAAGCTGTTGCACCTTAAATGCACCACAGAGAGCCCCCAACCACCACCACCACCCAAACGGCAAGAAAAAAATCCTGTCTGGGTTAGTGAGTCCTTGCCTGATCCATCCTTCCTGACCGTGAGTAACCTGGCCGATCACATTCAGTTTGAGAAGTCTTTCAGAAACACCAACCACCATAATGCACTAAATAAAGCTCAACATGCTTCGTAGTTTCGAGAGAAAATGAGATGGTGTGCGCAAGGAAGAGAGTCAATCTAATATCACTGAAAAATGTATCGCACCAGCTAAAAGCAGATGGTGGTGCACCAATGCCTGAGTAGATCAACAGCACATCAAAGAGCGTGTGATCCTTCAGCAGATGCTCAGAACAGAGGCCACAGCCCTGACCTGCTGTGCCAGAGATAGCTCACGCAACGTGTTCAACCTATGGGATACAAGAGCTTTGGCTTGTGGTTAATCAGCATCACCCTAGCAACAGTTTGTCCCGCTCCAAATACAAATGAGTCTGATGATCATCATGAGAACCACAAAGAAGGTGATGTGAATCGTGGAGGTAAGCGCTCCCACACTGGGCTCATGGCTCTCTGACAAGGCATTTATTTCTCGAATCTCCTGTTTAGACTGGGAGTGATACGCGTGTTGAGGGGAGAAGGAAGTTGGAAGGGTCGGGGCGAGCTTAGCTGTTACAGTTCATCCGAGTTTTAGGCCGCGGCTCCACCGGTTTCGAAGCACATAAACAGTTCCCCCGGCTCTTATCAATGAGAGATAGGGAGTGATTTACAGGCTCTGGGGGAGCTCGTCTGGTGGAGTTCATCTGACGGAGCTGGAGCCCCTGATGTGGGGGTTGAGAGGGAATGTTTCTTCAGCTCGTTAAACATTTGTGGAGCAAGTTCTCTCCCTCTGCCAGTCCTCCTAAATCTGTCCACCTGCACGACAGAGCCGAAGTTACTCACTCAGCGTACTCTGTCAAACTCAATTCCCAGCAGTCGCTGACTGTGTGTGTGCGATCGTATGTTCTGTTTACAAAGGAAGTGTGCGCTATGAGCCTCCCTGTCTTCGTTTTCCTCGCACTTTTTGGTTGATGAAAGAAAAATGTTGGGGTATTGTTGTTGGTGGAAGTTCAGATTCTGTGTGGTCCTCTGTGAACCTTGGGGAAATTTCAAGGGAGCACTAACTTGTATTTTGAGGGTGTTTACAGACTAAACTATTGTTAGGTGACAAAAGAATTTACAGTACAAAATGTATGTGACCAGTGTAGTAAAATTCCTGAACAAATGACTCTTATGAGTTGATTCTTTGTAGTGATTTTAAACAGCAAAACATGGTAGTCTGATTTGTTAATGAATGATAAGCTTGTTCTGTTTAGTAAATCAGAAACATACAGCACACAAATGTAGTTTGATTCCTGAACAAATTATTCTTATGAGTTGATTCATTTTAGTGACTTAAAACAGCACAACCATGGTAGTCTGATCCCTTAAAGAATGACTATATAAGCTAGTTCTGTTTAGTAAATCAGAAACATACAGTGTAGTTTGATTCCTGAACAAATGATTCTTATGAGTTGATTCTTTTTACCAAGTCAAAAACATACAGCACAACCATGGTAATCTGATTCCTCAATGAATGACTATATAAGCTTGTTCTGTTTAGTAAATCAGAAATGTATAACACCAGTGTAGTTTGATTTCTGAACAAATTATCCTTATGAGTTGATTCTTTTCAGCGAGTCAAAAACATACAGCACAACCATGGTAGTCTGATTCCTGAATGAATGACTATATAAGCTTGTTCTATTTAGTAAATCATAAACATACAGTGCACCAGTGTAGTTTGATTCCTGAACAAATGACTCTTATGAGTTGATTCTTTTTAGTGACTTAAAACAGCACAACCATGGTAGTCTCATTCCTGAATGAATGACTATGTAAGCTTCTTCTGTTTAGTAAATCAGAGACATACAGTGTAGTTTGATTCCTGAACAAATGATTCTTATGATTCTTTTTAGCGAGTCAAAAACATACAACACAATCATGGTTGCCTGATTCACAAACACATGATTTTATGAACTGGTTCTTTTTTGTCAATCAAAAACATACATGACAACTAGGGGTTTCACAATGTGATTTTTTTTTTAAACTGTACAATTATTGTTTATTAAAAAAGCTGCTTGGAAAGTTAAAAGTTGCTATGACAACAGGTATACAAAAGCTTCTCATTACAAATCTAGAGAAATGCTGTAATCATCAGGCCACAGTTGGAAATTATGCAAACATGAAAATGAAGAGTGACTGTTGAACATTATGTTCCCAAACTCACAGCACAAATAGTGATGCAGTTTAATGTGAACCTAGCCACTCTGAGACATTAAAAACACAGGCCGTTCGTGAACTGCACATGTAAAGCACTTCATCTTGAAACACAGGACACAAGAAATAGCAAATAGCTTCAAATAGCTGATTTAATTCACTTCTTCAGCAGATAAATCCAGGAGACTGTGTTGTTCCACCATGTTTTAAGGTTGAATTTCACATGCACTGAAAGTTCATGGTCTGCACGTGCCCAGCCATACATACACAACCTCCTCATGATCTCAGTTACCTAGTAACAGCCTCACAGAGCATCCAGGCAGAGGTCAGAGCACACACGTGACACACTCTGAAAGATTCATTCTCAGTACATTGTTAAAAATACACATTTGTTTTGTTTTGTTTTTTAACCATAGCTTCTTACAGTTTAATAACTTTAATAAATTTAAGCATGGTTAATTATGAAATTGGGTAATCACAACAACCCTAGTCACAAACATTCTAGTCCAATTCCTGAAATGACTGTATGAGCTAGTACTTTGTAGTTAATCAGAAACATAGTGGGCCAGTGTAGTTTGATTCCTGAACAAATGAGTCTCATGAGTCAATTCTTTTTGGTGAATCACACACATTAAAATATAATTGACTGACTGGGTGTTCATAAGGCAGTTGTTCATGTGTAGTTTAAGATACACATTATGATTTTTTTTGGTATTTTATGGAAATAAATCATATTTGTTTAGTATTATTTAACATAAGGCAAATAATTGGATTGCATTTCTGCCACCTAAAATTCTTTCTTTTTATCTTTTTATTTATTTATTTATTTTCTTCAAAAGTATTAAAAGAATTATTAATGGAATAGTTAAGGAACCATAATTATTAAATTTCTTAAAATTTTCATTTCTAGTAACAAAGAAGCAATAATAAATGGAAACAGTGCTTACCTCAAAATACTCTTTCTTCCGTTGCTAAAACTTTAAAAATATACTGCTGTTAGTTTCAGTGACTGCAGTCTTTTTTATTATTATTATTATATGTGTAGTATATTTAGAAAGTATTTACATAATAATATGTCCACAGGTGGGCAAGAAGTTATTGAAACACATTATATGTTTTTTTTTTACCTTACATTATACGCTGTATCTGTCCAATCAGTGTTATTTTGCATTTTACAAATGTACTTTGTATCAAAATGTACCAAGCCCATAAAAGGAGTGTGACTGACAGTTTATCACATGATGCCATCAGTTGTATTGTTTGTTTTCCTGTCTTCAGTTTATGTTTGTTGTTTTGTTTTTTGTTCACATATTGCTCTTTCAGTGAACATGTTCTGCTCATGTACGATTCTGAGAACATGACAAATTGTTGCTCAAACTCGGAGAAGATAACACGGGAGGGATCCTTCCCCTTCCTGCCTCCTCTGAGTCGCTAAGCCAACCATATTTTAAGCTGCAAAATTGGATGGAAATTCACAGAGGTATGTGCTGGTCATTAGATTAGCCTGTATGATTTATTGACTGTAACAACAGCACAAGCCTATTAAGGTTAAAGATTGATATGGGGCCTATATATTAGTATTTGTAACAAAGAAACTATGAAAGTTAAGAGTTTAAACTGTAGAAAAATAACTTGACTGACAAGGCCCTCTGGATCCTTAATAAACAGATATCATTGCTTTGTCATTTATAAGATTAATCAAAGAATCCTGCATCTTGTCCCTTACATTCGGCACATGTTTTTGTCATTACATCATATTTCAGCTTTATTTCATTTGCTGTAACCCATAGCTGCTTTCAGTTGCTGTTATTTTTCTTGTTTTCCGCTCTAATCCAGGCAGTGGCGAATTGTTCTTTTTGATTTAAATAATCTGGAAACATATTCTTATCTGGATTATATTTCAATTCTCTTCAAATCCAGCGCTCAAGGTTACTATGGGTCTGTCTATGCCATCTGGGTGAACGTGTTCAAAATGCTGAGCCCGGCTCCGACTGCCAAAACAGGCAACAGATGGAGGGCGCAAACAACCAAGAGCCTGTGCGCTTTAGAGGAGGATTACGGAAAAACTCTGCGCCTGCACTTGTATATTCTTACCATTTTGAGCAAAACCTTCATGTACAGATTCCAGATATGTTTCTGCAGACCTCAGATGAGCTAATCTGCTGCGGGACCCCCATGATTCCTGAGTTCCACCACCCACCAGGACTTTCCACATTCCCCGCCTTTAAGTCAGCCAGCCATTGACCAATTGAGACAAAAGTCCCCTAATCCCTGAATCAGGCCCAGTTCCTTGTGAGTGATTCAATTTCCCTCGCATTGTATCCAAACAAGGACTCAACGCGTTCCAAGCCCCTGTGTCCTTGTTCTTTGGCGTCATCGTTCCCGGTTTTGCCCCCTTTTTGACAGTGAAGAGATCCCTCCGGGGAGGCAGTATAGGAACAATTTGGAAACATGTCATTCCCTGCTCAATCTTGCAGCCAGGGAAAATATCCGCTATAAAGTGGACAAAGTGAGGCGACTTGACAATATATAATCTTTTAATATTCCTCTGCACTATTTTTCTTATTGATTTCACAAAATTATGATCATAAACGGTATTTTTAATTAAGAAAAGGCAAGCATGTGGACGTAATCTTAGAGTATGCAATTGAATCGCCTGGTTTTGTCATACAGAGGACACTCACATATTCTGCTTGGACCTTTAGACTGCCGTCCCCAGAAGCAATTTCACAGAAGCACATGGATTCAGGTTCAAAAATAATTGGCCTTGGGCTGACCGGATTGCTGAATTACCTCCCATTACAGGAAATCGGCCTTGATGTATATAAATCACGTGTCTTACAGATGCTCACTCACAAACCCTGAAGCATTGAAAAGTCAATGTCAAAGACAGTCCTGTCCACATTTTCATATAACCGTCAAGGAAATGAAGCATGTGGTGAGAAGGATAAGGGGGTGGGATCAATTTTACAAGTATTGATTTCTGAGCTTCTTTTTAATATCATTGTGATTTTTTGTGCCAAATGCAAAACCAGATTCCATAAAGTACGTCCTTGTAATTACTGATAAATAATCCATACGTGAAGGCAGCTGAAGAAAAGTGCAATCAATTGAGAGTAATTGACCAGCTGTTTCAGTTTAACTGGGGTAATTTTAGATATAATTGTTGCCAACACCTATATAACCTTGTGACCCTTAAAAGTCTAGTAATTGACCAATTGATGAAAAGAATCAATAGAAGACATGTGCTACCACTCAGAGCTAATAGTGCTATCATTTGCTTTATAAGCATAGGACCATCTGGGATCACGCAGTCCTTGACCGTGGAGATTTGGGCTGAACGTTTCAGACCTTTGACCTATTGTAACATGATTCATTGGGTTCAGACAAGTGAACCTGCCTATTAACTCTACAAAAATCCTCTTTCTTTTTTTAGTTTTTAATGAGCAATGGTGCACTGCTTCAAGTCAACCCACTGAAGTTGACTCAGTGATTGTTCTGCATTCTTGGTTGAGTTGTTTAAGCCTCGCATCAGCATAATGTGCAGCTTCGCTGTAATTTATAGCTTCCTTTGGTCTTATATAAAGAAAAGCAATAAGGTTTTAAAGTGTGCATCTGATTCTCATCCATAATAGATCCATTTTTACGAATCATATGCGCATCCTGAACTGAAGTTTCAGGTGTACACTTGCATGACCCATAATAATATGTGTCTGAGCCGTACAATGCATGCTTTATGAATTCAAAGCAACCTCATTTGTTCTTAAGTGGATTGTCTTCATTGCGGTCTGCTGTTCTGAGGGGATTGTATAATAATAAATAAAAGAAGATCCTCTTGATTCATCTTTATTCTCTGTAATTTACGTCTCGACATCTCTGTGCAATGATATCGGCACTTCTCTTTGAGCCTCCCGTGTCACATTTCCATCCCAATAAACTGATAACACACATAAGCCAGACTATATAACACCACATTCCAAATTCATACTTTAAAGTGCATTTTTTCCTCCAGCTTCCTCCAGACCAAAAGACTTTAAAGTGCACCGAAAGGAACATGTTATTACTGCAATAAATCTAATACATCTTGGCGAAGTACAATAAGCATCTCATAATTCATTACAAAAAAATAATGAAACTGTTATATTTGGTCATTCACAAAATATTTTAATTTCTAACATCTGTTGAGGAGTGTCAGCCTCAAGTAGTTAATATCAATGTTGCATTAACACAAGATTTGTGGCAACCATTGTCCATTATGTTCATTAACACAATATGTTGACATGTAGGAAATGATCTATAAAATACATCAGTTCCATTTATATGATGAGAACCAGCTGCTGATCCAACTGTGACATTTGGCACTAAGGTGATTCTACAAATTATGACCTAAATTCCACTTGAACCCAATTCTCTGATTGATGTTATTTGCACAGTATCCCTCTCAAATGTGTATATTGTCAGAGATAATGCGTATTATACCTGCCGTTAATTTAATAGTCAGATCAAAACTCTTTGGAGACGCTGCTGGTGATTCCTGCTGTGTTGAAGTGCCTCCTACAGACAGGGCACCCTATGGCCAATGGTATTTGTGCCCCGAGCGCAGAACACCACGCTGGGCTGCTGTTGTTGAGAGTGGGCTGCTGGGGAGATGGTAATGACGCCCTTTACTCAGAGGGTCTTGGGAACTCCTGCTCCCAGTTATTTGAGACTTCTTGCAGGCTTCTTGACCCCCGGTGGGCTTCATAGAACCTTTCTGCAGCGCACATGCCCTCATTTCTGGCTGATCGTCTAAAGTTAGCCAGTTAGTCTGCCTCTTTGAGCTTGGTAAAAACACCCCATATCTCAACATCACTTTGGATTGTACACCAATAAATCATGAATACATTATTCATAGACGATATCACAACTGAATTATTACAGCATTAGCATGTTATCAGATGAGATCGAAATGTTCTTTTTTCTTTTTAGATCTTTTAGCTTTATATTTCCTCCGAAGAATGCATCTGCGTCTGGCTTGCAGATGAGATAGGGAAATTAGTATTTATGATGAGTTACGGTGAAATCCACAGCATGGGGTAAGAGGTTTATTTTTACTTTAATATTAAGCTCTGAGAGACTATTACTACTGGAAATTCTGTAATATCACAGCACTGAGGCTTTTGTTTGGTTAAGATTGACTCCAATTTGGCATCAAACTAAGAGGTAAATAAAGTATTAACTGTTGTTTAGATTTGTTTCTGAGTTGGAAGAGGGTTAATGAGATGTAGAGTGAGGATCTGTGTGTCATTAGTACTAGTTCAGTCTTAAAGGCCCCTATAAAGGAGAGTTTTGTGAAGTTTAGTCTTTGATTATTAACTTTTACAGGTCTAAATCTATGTCCTGTTGTCAACAAAATTCACTTTTAAAAGATATAAACCTTTTAAAAATTATACTCTTTGACTTCCAGGAAAATGCACCAAAAATGTTGATGATTCATCTGAAACTACACAGATTTTTGTCCAACAAGAATGAAAATATATAAAGGCATTTTTTTTTCTTTCAAAATTAATAATTGACTTTTATTATGTCATTTTAAATAATTAAAAAGAATTACAATACAAATATCAAAATTATTAAAACATCTGTAAAATATGTATTTATAAGTCAGCTATTTTATTGTTTTACAGTTATCTCTTTCCTATGTTGCATTTTGTACTGTTAGAAACTATGGCTGTCAATATTTAGATTGACCATTAATAAAATAATAAATAATAATAAAATAACCATTAATCTCACAAATTTAGAAAGCAGAATAAAATGGTAATAATATCAACTGTATTCAGAATGGTTGTGATTAACATATTTAATTAATATTTTAAGTTTGACAGCTCTAACAAATATTTTGTAAAGAACTCTCTCTCTCTCTCTCTCTCTCTCTCTCTCTCTCTCTCTCTCTCTCTCTCTCTCAAATTTTCTGCAGACTCTCAAACATCCCCCTGTGGACCCCCATGGATCCCTGAACCCCTGCAATAGAAAACCCGTCAGCCGGAAAGAAAGCAGCACTTGTCAAACGATGTCATGCAGTCTTTAAAGTTGCATTTGTATATTAATGGTGTTCACAAATTCATGAATATAATTTAGCAAAGAATAGGGCAACAATACACCAGCCATGTCTTGGGGTACTAAGGGAGTTACAGTGAAAAGGTGCATTCATTTGTCATTCAGGCTTTAATTGACCGATAGAAATGTGACGTTGGTTTTACAAGGCCTCATTCATTTATATGGCAGACATAACGACATCTGCTCAGTGTGCAGTGCGCAAATAACCTCCCAGTAAGATTTACTGAAGAACATGCAGAAGCCATGAGAAACAGATAAACACGACCAGAATTAACGTGATGATAAGTTAGCCCATGGGCAATGAGGTGCTGATGGCAGAGAGTGTTTCAGGGAGGAAAGAAAGAGAGCTGGAGCGTCAGCAGTCCATAGAACTGTGGTGCTGAAAAAGACCTTATTTCATAGTGAATGAGCTGTTCGATATGGAATTGAATTAGAGTAAATTGGAGTCTCAGAGACAGAGGCACTCACAGAGAGAGGGTAAATGACAGTGAAAGAGGGAATAAAGGGATAGGAGGAAACATGAAAAGGTATGCTAAGTGAATTTGAGCTGTACAGGAGAGAGATTGAGAGAAAAGGAAGAAACGGAAGATGAACATGGTTGGTCTTTTAGGTGTTGGGGAGGTGCTGTGTTGGTCACCAGTAGTAACGGTATCATGCAGTGACTGTAATGAGACTTGACTAGCGGTTGCTGAGAGAGTCTGTAATTACAGTTGGAGTTAGCTCTTAGCCCACCAGTTTCCAGTAACACCCCAAATCTCTCTTTATATCTTGTTCTCTTTTGCTTTGTGTCTTTTAATGAAGTTTAAGGCTATTTGGTTTAATTTTTTTGTGTTTCATCACATACTGTAGCTTTGACAAATTAGAAGCTCAGATTAAAGGGACAGTTCATTCAAAAATGAAAATTTTGTTATATTTTATGGTAACTTTAAGGTTTCATTGGTTAACATTTATGCATTTGTTAACATGCACTAACTATAAGCAATATATTTTTACAGCAGTTATTAACCTTTGTTATTGTTAGTTAATAGTATACATTTCTTTATTGTTTCTTCATGTTAGTGCACAGTGCATTAACTAATGCTTAACAGATATAAAAATATGGTCACACTTTATTTTAAAGTCCAATTCTCGCTATTAACAAGCAATTAATTATGACTTTTACCTCAATAAACTCCTAATTTGCTGCTCATTAATAGTTAGTAAGGTAGTTGTTAAGTTTATTGGTATAATGGTCATGCAGAAAATAATTGCTTTATAATTACTAATAAACAGTCAATATATTAATAATATGCATGCTAATAAGCAACTAGTTAATAGTCAGAATTGGTCCCTATACTGAAGTGTTACCAAAATACATATTAATAAATGTAGAAATAAACATAATATTAATAAATTCTGTAGAAGCATTGTTCAATGTTAGTTAATGTCAGCTAGTGTTAACAAATATGTCCTCCCAAAACCATATGATGTTCTTTCTTCTGAGGAATACAAAACAAGAAGTTTTGAAGAATGTTCTGGCTGTTCTTTTCAATACAATGAAAGTTGATGGTGACCAGGAGGTATCAAGCTCCAAGAAGCGCAACAATACCATAAAATATCAGAAAAATAGTCCATAAGACTAATCTTCTCATTGTGAAATCTGTCTGTGCTATTTAAGTTGTGCACTGAAAATCTTGCTGGATTGATATGGACATCGTTCACTTCCATTGTATGGAAAAGAGCAGCTTGGACATTATACATGAATATCTACTTTGGTGAAGAATCTTGTATGGTTTCAAAAAAACATGAAGGCGAGTGAATTTTATTTTTCAATGAACTATCAATTAACTATCTATTTTTAAATGCCTGCCGCCTGGCTGAAGACCGAATTATTTCTCTTGGTTTTGGGGGTTTCTGTTATTTTCTGTAACGAGGAAAATTAAATTGCTGTCAGCACTGATTTAGTAAGCTAACACCAGCCTTTAGTCAAGCTAATTACCACAAATAGTTTATACCCGTATGTGTTAACAGCATTCACTATTCATACAAATAAGAAAAAAAAAATCACTGTAGCAAAACTGCGGAATATGACCAGTGAAGACAAAAGACTGCCATTTGGAAATCATTTTAATTCCCTGTTCACATAGAGTGCACAAATGACCCGTAGGCCCATGACTCACTCTAGTCAGTGATTTCTGAAATCACAAACTGTGAAAGA